>JASAND010016615.1:0-40335 GCA_030248195.1 Trissonchulus latispiculum | reverse complement strand
ATGTTGGGCTATGAGGGGACATAGCAAATCACCGGTTTCTTGAACTGGACACTGTCTTCTATTAAAACACATCCAAAGGAAGTTTTGAATCCTCTGAAACTGTTTTAAAGAATATACCCGCCGTAGCCCATTTTGCCGAATACCAACAAACCCATTAGGAAGCAGCTCTACAATCATGGGGTCAAATGTATTCTCCTGTTGCTTGCTTGTGACATTTTGGTACTGAATATTTTTATTTAATGTCTGGAGAGTGAAAACGGACGAAAATATGGGTACGCATATTGAACAAATAATTAGTAAAACAAAAAGAGAAACGCAGGCGTACGTTATTCTCTTAATTTTATTATCTCTCTGGATTACTTCACACATTTTCTGAATGTCAGCGCAACCTTGATCCTCTAATAATATCTAGTTTAATCAGTAGAATAGATATTGTACCGTCAGCTGGCAATAACTATTTCATGTTCGTTCTCTTCTTATTAATTTGAAGTGTTTCCTATTGCACATCTCCAGAACAATGTCTTCTATAGAGTTATTGATCTAAGAAGGCTTAAGAATACAGGCACAAATAACTGCGTTTAATGGAGCAAAATAACGCACGTTGAAACAATGTCTTTAGATTTAAACGATACTGTGTGATTCTAAGAGTCTATTCGATAAAATGGTACTCATGTGGAAAATATGTCACTAGCATTTCTATTTCAAGCAATGGGCACTACTATATAATATACCTTTTTTCAAATTTTGAAGCACATAAACACATGGAAGCGTTTCTAAGTAACACATGGTATTTCATAGCTATATGTAAAACATGTTTTTTGCTTTTTTTACCATCCACTGCACAAAGCACAACAAAAACTAATGCACAAAGCAAATCAGTATCCATAAGGCAGAGTTGACAAATCATCTAATAAAACACGCTTGTCATAGACCATTTTGTAGCATTTAGAAATTGTTTTGCTGGTGATAGTAGAGTCATATTTGTTCTTGGCAAACCTAGTTTCTTTTGTTTCCAAAACGTCTGGTTCTCGAAGAAGTCGCTTCATAGAGGCAGGGTTAACAATTGAAGCATTTTGAACCGATAAAGGTATTCCTTTTACCTTCCATTGTGACGCTGTCGTTCCATTGGGTAGATGAACAGTGTATCCATAATTTTTCGGACCGAGGCTCCAAAATTCGGTACATCGCGCGTTGGAGCCATAGTCAGATGCGATCTCGTCCTTTAGGTCGCCCAAGTAGTCACCAAGCTGTGGTTCGTTTTGCTTGTCATTTTGTCTTGAAACAAAAACGATAGAATCTGTGTCATAGTAGAGAACTTTCCTATCAAGTTTCTCTAGATAGCCGTACAATTTCAGTCTGGCATAACAAGTAGTGAACGCTGCTATCACTACGTTTGCTTTATTGTCCGGAGGAAGAAAATCGTGCTGCATCTTATAGCTGATAATAGCCATAGAGTCATTTGCCGTAAAATGAAGATCACGAACATCAATCGATGGATCTGTTATCATAGATAAATATTCTGCGTAGTTGGACAAATAACGGGTTTGGACGACATCAGGTTTTTTACCAAAATATCCCCAAAACGAATTGAGCATTAATTTAGCAACTGCTCTTTTTCCTGGATTGTTGCAGATTGCTGATCTTTCAAGTTTCACACCTTCGATTTTTTCATACTCATGCAAATAGGATTCTTTCTCCTGCTCTGAAACGCAGCTACTCGGCCATCCACTTGCTTCTTGTTTTAGCTTTAAGAACGAGCGGATGTATTCCTTGAAAAGCTCTGCAGATAGGTTTTCCCAATGCCAGATTTCTTGAACTTTTATCATTTTGTATCCGTGTTCCAGTGCTGTAATAATTTCAGGTGTGCACCACGTACCGGAGAGGACCCTTTCTGCGTCGCCGTGCGTGCATTCCTTTTGATTGCGCTGGTTTGCACATTGGGAGCATAAAGGAAACATCAGCTTTCCGCAAGTTTTATAAGGCAAAACAGGGAAGTATAGTCGTTGTGGGGGTAGGACCGAACATTTCACAAGTCCGAAATATTGCCTTACATCTGAAAAATTTTCTGTGATTATGGTAGGATGACCTATTACGGATAATCGCAATTAGCATTCACCCATGGGTAGAGTGATGTAATATCGTAATAATTGATGAGTTCTTCCGAGCTTTCTACTTTATAGTAGAGGTGCACAGCGTTGGTTCGACCGCCAAAAAAGGCATCTCGAGGCTGTAATTGTTCGGGGACATCCGTTTGGGATTTAGCAAATTCCTGCAACTGCTTGTTGTTCTTTAGCATATCAGTAAACTCGCATTCCCACATTTCAATTAATTCCGCACCTGTCGATATCAAATATTTACGGCGATCAAGGGTTTTTTGGTACCGACATTTTAATAATTCCCTTGAGGAAGGATTCAGCCCTGAGTTACCTTTAAACAGGCAATAATGTCCGTGGAAAAAGCATCCATAAAATTCATATATTACTGGTTTACCGCTGTTGGCAGACTGAGGACAATAACCATCCACATAGTAATTTCCTATTTTAGTTTCTCCACCGTTTAGGGCATGTTGTATAGTTTCCCCTGTTTCCAAACTAATCCACCGCAGCCAACACATTGCATTTCGACTAAATTGTTTGCGCGAGGCATACCCTTGAGGAGGGATTATCGCAATGGTATTTTCTCGCAAAAAGTTACGACGAAAGACTTGGTTGCATGCCGAAGCAATTGTTATTGCGGATTCAAATGGATCCACACCATTTGTTGCTTCCATAAATAACTGTCTGAACGCAATACAGGAGGCTCGTAAAATATGTACGTCACTGACGCAGTATTCTAACAGCTCCTTGCGCAAATCATACTTCATCGAAGTATTTTTCGAAAACTCTTCCAACTGACCTTGATACCATTTTATGATCGCTTCATGCTCTCCAAGCTTTCTAGAAGCAGTATCAAAGAATGATAAATCAGGTAATCTGCCAACGTAGTCTTGATTTTCTGGTTTATTAAAGCAAAAAAACAGGAAAATATTCGCGGAAAAGTTCTATATTAATACTAAAACCGAAATCAAAGCCCCCTGCGGTTAAAAACAGCCACTTCAATGAGCGCTATGCTGAGCATAGGGTATAATTTGTGCGCAACACTGAAACAGTTCAAAATGAGACTCATTCGATTACAAATATCTCGCCTCTAGGCGAGATAATAAAAATGTCCCTGGTATATTTGTGCAGAACACATCTGTTAAGTAGCGGCCCTCTAGCTTGCATGCTCCACAATCTTTGGAATAAATTGGTCGTGTTTTTGCAAAAACTACATTTTTACGATAGCAGCCTACGCCGGGATAGATGTTGGAGGGCGATCATGCTTCGGATAATTTACCCCTATGAGACCTTCAGATTGACGCCCTTAGTTTGATTTTACGCCTTGCGTAGTTCAAGAAATGATGGATTATTTGATTTCTTCAAAAATTGACATGTTTTCGACGCCAAAAGAAGAAAATCGGCTATATCTCACGGTAGAGACAAGCTAGAACGTTGCTTTAAAAAGCAAAACTATGAAGTTCAACGAGATCTTTAGAGGAATATAATCAGAACTGTATAGCTGCTGCCTAACTTTCAGAAATTGGGAAAACAGACCTGAGCGGAAATATCGAATTTTTGAATCGGGAATGCGCAGAGGGTGTTAGAACGCTAAACGCTAACGATTCTTTTCGTTTCGCGTTCTTGCGGAAACATTCGTCAAATCTCATCATGATTTACGCCGCAAACCAACAATATGTGCCCAAAAGGAATCACCACCTTAAGCTACAGTTTTTTGACTACTGTCCCTTACTTATATTAAAGTGATGGCAGTGAATACAGCTAATATAAAGCAAAAGAACATAAAAGCACAGTGTATGCATTTTCTGTTCAATGCTCAATGTTTTCGCTGAGCTGGGAACAGTTCACTGAGCTTAGGCTAGCTATGCGTTACGCGAGCAGATAAACTATTTTTACATATTTAACTTAGTTGAATCTGTTAGTTACTGAAGCAAAAAGGTACAGCAGACTTTTGCAGCTGTTAGCTTCGTTTTCACATGGAATAGGCGGGATGACACGGTTAAAGAAGGATGTTGTACGTGTACACGTCTCAGTAAGCAAAAGATAACAACATGTGCCATGTATTTGCACCATATATGTATATGCATGCACTCGATCTCACAGTTGGAAGGTGGACGCGGGTCCAGTGGACATGGACAGAGGGTTTGTCCACGTGGACAAACGTGGACAAATGTGGACAAAATTTTCGTCACCTGTTTTTCATAAAAAGCGTTGAAATTCAACCTAACTTTACATATTCGTTTATATATTGGCTATTTTTTGCGTTGCGCTGCAATAATTTAGCAAAAATGATAGTAAGTAAAAATGACAAAATATATGTTTTACCCAGTGCCCTGATTTCGGAATTATTGCCGTAAAAGACGATTACCATGAACTCGGACGAAAATAAACTAACTTACAGTTTCAATGGCCAGGAGAAAGTTTCTGACTGTGAAAGACTAAAGGGGGAGTCCATTTTTATCCATCCATTTAGGGTCATTTTTTCGACCATCACCGATTTTTCTCATTTTCACATACTTTATTGTCCGAGTAGGATATTTTAACGAGTTTATAAAATTTAAGTTCTCTTAACTCATACGGCTGTTGAGAAAATTCAGATCAAAGTAGAGGTATGTTTGTGTAAAACATAGGAAATCGAAAAAAGTGTCCATTATAATTCTGCGCCAAAAAATCTCGATACCGGAGTAAGATACCGGGTAACATTTGGTATCCATGTAAACCTCTAAACAGATACTGTGTCACTGTGGAATTAGACTTTTGAATTAGGCCTTCAAAAAGTTTAATGAATCTGTGAAGTTAGCGAACTGCCGAAAATCGCTATAATCTATCCGTTTTAGTGACCAAAAATGGGGGTTACAAAGTTTGACTGCATATTATAAAAATAGAAGTCCTAACTAAAAATAAACAATATCGACTATTGCATTTGTGACCAAAGCGACCCCCCCCCCTTAAATAAAAAGAAGTTAAAAGAAGCGGAGAGCACTACAGTCGTAGAAAACTCATAGAGCTGGTGAAGTAAGGGGGGGACTGAAATGCGGGTGCCCCAAATTTGTCCGATTGGCCTACCTTTTGGCGAAGATATAGAACTTTGGTGTGGTCAAAAATATCGGGAACTGAGATCTAGCTGCCTTCCAGCCATGTGTTGCCGTCACGTTTATGTACCCGATCCCTACTTTTTCACAACTACCAATATAATTAATTAAAAATCTCTGCTGGCTGCAAAACCCTAGCTGCAAGGTTGTCATTAGCCAATCTGATTTGGCACATGTGCCCCAATCTGCTGAAAAATACTAGACGTCTCTATCTTATCTGCATCTAAGGGATTTTCTCTTCAAACTTGAAGTTTCGGCAAAAATTTAAAGATTTCTGGCTAACGAAAGGAAAATTTTATTACTGGTGCGAGCTATAAGGCTGTAATTTAGCATAAAAGTTGGCCCTATAGGAGTACTCATTTGTGCCAAATGGAAATTCTGCAGCGTGAAAAAGTTTTTATGTCAACTTAAACCTTCAAAAATTGCCGAAACCGCCATTTTCAGTCTGCCGGATCCTGTGTAGAGCCTTTCTGCTGCCATGGCAGTCCGAAACCTTCACTAATCGAGCTGTCGACCACGCAGAGTTCAAATATCTTTGTTTTGCTTAGAAATTTTAATTTTGAAAAAAAATCCATTTTTTCGATTTCTTGGGTGCCATTGCCCACAAAAGGCGATTTTGTCAATTTTTGAAGATTAAAGTTGACAAAAAATTTTTTGAGGCGGCAGAATTTCTTGCCATTTGGCATAAATGAGTATTCCTATTCGGCCTATAGGGCCAAATTACAGCCTTATAGCTTGCACCAGTATTAAAATTTTCCTTTCGTTAGCCAAACTTTTTTAATTGCAGAAACTTCAACTTTGAAGAGTAATTCCCTTAGATGTAGATAAGATAGAGACGTCTAGTATTTTTCTGCAGATAGGGGCACATGGGTCAACTCGTATTGGCGAATAGCAACCTTGAAGCTAGTGTCTTGCAGCCAGCAGAAATTTTTAATTAATTATGTTGGTAGGTGTGAAAAAGGGGGATCGGGCACATAAACCCGACCGCTGCGCATGGATGGAAGACAGCTAAGGACCAACGACCTAGTATTTATTGACCACGCCCATGCCCTAATAATTCGCCAAAAAGTAGGCCAATCGGACAAAGTCGGGGCAAAAGTTAAGTCCCCCCTTATGGGGGGAGCTATTTTAGGCTTTTCCGGCTTTCTCCGATTGGCCTACTTTTTCACGAAGATATAGAGCATGGGTGTAATAAAAAATATCGAGTACGGAGTTCTTAGCTGCCTTCAGAGTTCAGAGGCCCTATAGAGTACTCATTTATGCCAAACTGCAAGAAATTGAAGAAATTCTGCCGTCTGAACAATTTGTTATGTCAAGTTTAATCTCTAAAAATTGCTAAATCGCCTTTTTTGGTCAATGGTATCCCAGAAAAATCAAATTAAATTTAAAAGAGAAAAATAACATTTTTGCCGATTCTTGTACTTTGAAGAGTTCCCCTATGTAGATGCAGATAAGATACAAACGTCTAGTAATTTTCTGCAGATAGGGGCACATGTGCCAAATTACATTAGCAAATGACAACCTTAAAGCTAGGATCTTGCCGCAGCCAGCAGAGATTTTTAATTAATTATGTTGGTAGTTGTGAAAAAGGGGGGATCGGGCACATAAACTCGACGACTGCACATGGCTGGAGGGCAGCTAAGATTTCAGTATCCGATATTTTTTGACCACACCCGTGCTCTGTTGGACTCCCTTTATGAGCAGTTCGGCGTAAGGAGACAAACTTTAGTTTTAATTTTCGCCGTCGCGCTTAATTGAAATCATGTCATATATTGCCACAAAATATTGGTTGTAGCAGAACCAATTTCCAGTTGAAATTAGTGTCTAATGTGCATATTGTGAGAATGAGCACCAGAACATCGGCTACTCCAACTACATATAAGAGGTACATACATATGAATGCTCATAGAATCTGCAAAACACCAGGCATGTTTACCGGTAATCAAGAACTAACCGAACAAATTTAGCGCGCAACTGAGAAATTCAGACTTCACAGTTATTAAAAATTTCCCTAGTTATTTGATAGATGTGTCAGGAAAAAATTTAGTTCAGTCTGCAAAAAATCTCAAAATGGCACTTCTTCAAAAATCTGTTAAAAAAATTTTCTAAAACCAAAATTGCTTTCCTTGTGTTCATTAAAAAGAGCAAATGTAAACCTCTCTATTGATATAGAAATGGCTTCTTAACTCTAAATAATGAATGAGTAATAATGTTTCAAAGTTGAAGTCTCTAAAAGGAATCACCGCCATAAGTCATCCATGCGGAACCGGTCAAATACTCAACTTCATGCTCAGAAATATCACTGGGTTAAATGAAAGAATCTTGCCAGCAATTCTATTCACTTAGTTCAATGTGTTGTCAAATTAATAACTGATTTGGATGAATACGAGATTTATTGTAATAAACCCTACATTAATTGCAACAGATGCTTGCATTAAACATAACAGGTACGATGAGTTTTCACGGCTTTTCAGTTTACGTCATTCCAGCTTTGTCTAATTCGACTTTCAGCCAGCTGGAACAAGATCGCATATCGAGAAACATCACCTCACAGTAATCGAATTTACATAAACGACATTCTTCTTCAGTTCCTTGCATATGCGGGTGCAATGTACTAGGGTTTGGTGTCTGATTCCACCTGCAGACTTCGTCACACCTTTTAGCAGACCCTTTTAGAATGATACCAACTGCGTACCATTCGCGATGTGTCGGCAGAATGATGGGTCTGAGTAATGGGGCTCCAGAGTCTCCCTAAATATCCATACCCGGGCATAAGTAGTACACAAGTGGCATAAACGGAGCAGAAACGTTGGGAGGCAGAGGTATCTAGGTACCGAGGTATCTAGACATAGAAGACGGAGCAAGCAGCAACAAAAACATCTATCGCTGTAGGTTACGGAAGACTGATCCTCGATCGGCAGACCCACGGATGAGGGGTATATCACTAAAGGATTACCTACCACACATTCTTTTCATTTGAGAATAGACAACTAATTTGGCAAACTTTTGTGCCACAGGGTGGAAGAACAGACGTTCGGCTGCTGCTGAGATGGACTCATCCCGTGATGGGGTCAAGGCTGTTCTTTACGGGTGGACTTTGGAGTTCCAAAAGTAAGGAAAGTTGGGGAACTAAGGACAGCTCAGGTATCAGTGAAAGGTAGCTTTCATTGAATAGAATCGTTAAAATAGTTTGAATTTAAACCAACCGAAATCAATCGGATGTCGTGTAAAGTGGGGTTCATCGTTAACTAAACCAGCTTTTAGGGTCCAATGTTTACAATGCACTGCGAGTATGTTTTTGCAACTACAAAGGTGTAAAATAAGACATTTATACTATATACTGCGACTGTTTGTTTGTGCAGGATTAGACTAACATGGCTAAGAAACACGGGTTATAAAGAGCTGAGTTAACTAGGGAAGGACATGGTTCGCTCTTTAAAGCTAAATGGTTTAACTGCATTAACTTAATTGCAGTTGTCGGTAATTGTCGTCATTTTCTGACAGTATATTAAATTTTAATAACCTTATAATTTGATTTGAGTCTAACACTCACAATGTTAATTATTTAACTTTAAACTTTCTCAGATAAAAATTGAGCATTCCCAAAAGCTTCGTGCTTACTAAGATGAGGTGCTCAGCTGAATAAAAAGCAAAACTATTTAGCAAATTTTACAAAACTCTGGTTGAAGTGAGATCAGTTCTTGGAACCGTTTCTGACTTTCTATTCAAATTATTCCAAAATTGTGTTCAAAATTTCAAAAACGAACATCATATAATTATAACTAATGGATCAAAGTAAACTTGAACTTTTGGATTTTCTTTAAAAAAATCACACCGTAAGATTCCTCCGCAAAATAACACCAAGTTTAGGCAACAGGTTGGGGAGCCTACCATACTTTATGAAAAAACAAAGGTAACCATGGGCCTGAGGACACAACATACTACAAAGTTAGCGTTGTGAATTTGCATTATTATTGTTACCACAAAAATTAAGATAGTATATTAATATAATAATAGTAATAATAATAATAATAATAATAATAATAATAATTATTATTATTATTATTATTATTATTATTATTATTATTATTATTATTACAAGACTAGTGACTAATTGGACACTGATCACTAAAATAATCCAACATGTGCAGGACTCGAAGTTTTAGGTAAGAAGCAGTTAGTTTTTCCCGTTTCGGACCAGTTTTTTCCCCAAAAGTGGAAAGAAACCGGAGTTGGGGTGAGCCATCCCAGAGGAAATGAGCTTAGATCCTGAGGGTGATCCTCCACCGATTACCATGATTTTTATATTATATTATATTATTATTATTATTATTATTATTATTATTATTATTATTGTTATTATTATTATTATTATATCCTAGTATATCCTATTATATTATGCTAAAACACACCCTCTGCATACTAACACCTATTCCGCAATAAAAACAGGTACCGCTTTTGAACACAAGCATAGCGGGCGAACTTGTTTGATTAACTACGGCCCAATGTTTGGAACGTCAGTCATCAACTTGCAGAGGATGTGTCACGCTTATAATATCCAGAGCTTCCTGTAGTCATATTCTTATGTACTGCCTACTATTGGAATTATGGAATGCTAGGCTGGATGCACACATAATTTTGTCAATCTACGTTACAACTAAATAATCGTTTTGCCTTACATTCAACATATCCATATCCTAATATCCGAAAAAATTGTGGAAATGACCAACGCACATATTCATCTGGGCAATTGAGAATATTATTTGTCCCGGCCATGCAAAGCTGGTGATTTTCCATTTTTGCAGCGGCTCATGAGAAAACGACTTAAATCTAATCAAGCCAATATCAATCGCATCGTTAACGCATTTTCTGTAATTCTCTTCCTTTTCAACTTCAAACATGTCCAGACAATCCTGATACGTTGGGTGCAGGACAATTTCAGCTTCACCATCGGGCCTTAAAGCAACCGGAAATGATCTTTCCGAAACAGTTGCATCACGAATATAGATGTTGACCTCTGTAATGGTTACTCGATGGAATTCTCCAGGTCCAGTGGAGCTAAAAATCAGCGCCTGTTTATAGAGCAGAAGCAAAACTATTAGCTACGCTAAGGAACACATGAAGCAGATACAGGTAGCTAGATAGGACGATTTATTCAATCATTAAACGAATTATATAAAATTAATCACCTTTACAGGGACAAAAGATTAAATTATACAGATATAGAATAAAATGAAGTAAATCAATCCTTCAATCAGTGAATTATATCCAGACACTTTGGCAATTCTTAATACTCTGAATTTAAATGATAATTAGATCATTGATTTGATAAAGGTAATTTCTAGTAATCCAGAACATTCTTAACGGCTTGAAGAAACAAGTTTTCTTTCGGATTTCTTGCAAACCTAGCGCAAGGCGGATACATCATTCGACATCTTTACCATATAGCAAGGGACCCTGTTCAATGAGAATACTGTATGTACAATGCTTGCTTGGTCGTTTGGCTGCCATGCTTGTTGCACTGTTTTACTCCAGGAGCCAGTTTCATTAAAATGTTCTCGAGTTCTCGAGTCTAGTAACTAAACTACGCTGGAAGATTTCGAGATCCGCAAGTCGCATTGAAAGTCACTATGAAAAAGTTCTCGAGTTATCGAGCTAAGTTCTCTGGTCGATTCAACAGAAAACTTCGCGAACCTGAGGCCTGTTTTTGAAAATCTAAATTTGTAAATCTTTTCTTCCAGTTTTAATAACTTGCATAATTGAATGAATGAATCAACATAAAATTTTCCGCAGATACTTTCGCATATAATTTGTAATGGAGAAAAGGTTGTTGTTACTGAAAACAGACTACTCGAGAACTTGAGAACTCCAGAACTCGAGACGGTTTTTTTCTGAAACACGCTCCAGGTGTACTTTAGCGTTAGCTTTTAGCATTAGTATATTTACGATATTACTGGTGCAGCTCACCTTACTGTTTTCATTCTTTGAATGAGTTTGAGACAGTGACCTGCTGTTACAATGAGTTTGTTATGAAATATTATCCCTGTGCATCTTGGTGGATAAGAGCTGGGTGTGAATTGGGTCGCTGCCAGCGATCTTAGGTTTACGGCATTGTGCATTATTTGGTCAAGTCTCACAATGTATTTGAAGCCTGTCATATCTGGAACGTATATACCTTTGAGAATTTTTCTCAGTAGTTTGTTGTCATCTAAACCTGAAAATAAAACTTTTTGGGTATTGACTGGCAAATGGAGACATACTTACTTTGCTAGTTTTAGTTATAATCAAGGACACCAATATATGTAATACCGTGACTACACTATCACGTCTTTGTGCACTACTTCTCAGTTGTTTAAAAATTGAACAAGCACAAAAAGTGACCGACCTTTGAAAATGATAAATATCTTCTAAACATGACTAAATATTTTAGCACATGCTAAGTAACCATGGTTTCATGCACGTTTTCACAGATAAAACACATAGGAGGAGAAGGGACAACTTTCTGATGGGTCTATCACGATATAGACAGAACGCACTGTCCGACTGGCGCAAACTCACTAATCACGCTGAAATTTGTGTTGAAATTGATTTTATTGCTATGTTTAGCGTGTCCTGAGAGACCTGCATTTAGAGTTGTGCCAGGGCCGGCCCGCCGCTGTTGTTACAATGAGTTTAAAGATATACCTTATCTTATTAGGAGGTAGAATGCTGTTGGTAGAAAGGTGAAAAACTGTCCAGATCATCTTAGTCGGATCAAAATCGCCCCAGCCGAGAAAACTTTTATTTGCAGCATGAGCAGAAATTTCCATCTTAGTTCGTCTTTGTTAAATTTTGTAAATACCTTTAAAAATAGCTTTTAAACCTTGTTATCTAATTCGTTATATATCTAATACGTGTGTAATTAAGCTTTAAACTACAGTATTCTGAGTACTGTTCCTTACTTATATTTAAGTGATGACAGTAAATACAAGTAATGCAAAATAAAAATATATAAAAGCATAGTGTATGCATTTTTTGATCAATGCTCAATATTTTCACTGTTTTGAGAACAGTTCAATGAGCATACATACACGAACAGATAAACAAGTTTTATACATCATTTATTCCGTTGAATCTGTTAAGTGTTGAAGCAAAACGGTGTATACCGCAAATTTTTGCAGCCGTTAACTTGGTTTTCACATAAAACTGGCAACATGACATGGCTAAAGAAAATGGTTGTAGCTGTTGTAGCACATATCAGTCAGCAAAAGCTAACAACATGTGCTAGATGGTTTTTCCGGTTTGTCGTGTAGGATCCGACGCTTGAACTGTCTCAGCGAGAAAGCCGACAAAATTGGAACCGCTCAGAATTTCAACAAATTGATTACACTAGGCTGGAGTACAGCTTGGAAAATCCAAGCTTTTAATTAATTAATACTGTCAAATATCAGCAACAGGGTTGACAACAAAGTTGATCTTAGATAATAATTTTTGTACCCTAATTTCTAGTGCATAGTCCGTGTGAAGCTGGAAAATCAGTTGCAGTTGCGCAAATGCAAGAGTCGTTTATGCGCTTGCGCAAATCTATGAGCGTCTCATACACTGAATCAAAGCTATTCGATGTTTTATAAAATTGTGCAAATTCATATACAATTGCTAAAACTCAAGAAAAGTCCCATGTATCTACTCAAACTCATGTGCACTACCGCGTTGAGGAATCCACTTAACGGGAGTCGCGAATTTCAGACCGTCTCGATTTTTCCATTTTCACATATTTTGTGCTTCACGTGGTTCCACAAAACAAGATGTGTGCTTGCTGCAAAACTTCGCCTATCATTCACAATAGCCCTCCAACTGTGACCCCGACGTGTTAAGCATAGGATAACGACAAATTTAGGAAAATTTCGCGGTCACCAAACGTTTGAGCGCTCTGCAAGAAAGAATGCGCTATAACTTGGCACAGTGTTAATCTGGACTAGGTAGCGTGTTAATATCTATGCGGGATGCTTTTTGTTCGCCCATTGAGCGTCCAGAAATTTTCAAAGTTGGATGAAGTCGATTTTCGCACAAATTTGACTTACAAAATTGTCACTTCAAGAAATGTTTCGTCATGTCCTGAACTAACCGTTCACTGTACAGTTTTCGCGTTTAGTTCAGTTAGGTTCAATCTGCATACGCACAATCCCTGCAGCTGACTGGGAGGGAACAGACCACACTTATCGCGTTGGCGTTTTATCTCAAAAACACGTCATTTCCCCAAACCAACCCCCCCCCCCCCAACCCAAACACCCCCCCTTTACCCCCCCCCCCCCCCCCCCTTTCACAGAAGTAGTATAGATGGCCACCACCCCCCTAGAGTTTCTCCAGTTGGATTGTTGCCAAGTAATGACGTCACCAACATTATCAATTATTGACAACAGCTGTTATTATGACACAAGCAAATCAATAATCCTAGCTAGCCATCAAAAAACAAGTTATGACGCAACCACTTTCATGACTGCTTATATATATCACGTGATATAAAAACAATAAGAGACCCTAGCTAACCTGGACTAGCTAACTATTACTTCGCAATTCCTGGAATTGATAATGTAAGAGACCCTAGCTAACCTGGACTAGCTAACTTTTACTTCGCAATTCCTGGAATTTATCAAAATTCTGTCTAAAAATAACGTTCTTTAACCAACTATCACGCTGCCCGCAGGCGCAATCAGCTGCGCTGATTGCGCAGGCGTGCAGCGATTACGTAATCATCTTTCCCCCCGCCGCTTTCCGCCCGAAGACTTTTTTATTATTTGTTAATGACGTAAAACTAAATTAAGTCTTGGTGATTGTGGAGCGGCTGTTCGTTCTATTAACACAAGAAAATATTGTTTATAGGTTGGTAATTTAATGGTTGGAAACAGAACTACTGTAACAAGTGCATCAGAAATGCCATTGAGTTATTCATCACCCCATCCTAGTGATGGAGCAGTTCAGCATCTAGCACGCTGCATGAATAACTCAATGGCGTTTCTGTACCCTTAGCTTGGTGTTGGCTAACGTATATATAACTACATCACACCTGCATCATCGCAGAATCAGGTTTCATAGCTGACAGAGTAAGACTTGTTCAGCATTTGGAATGCCTTAACGACAGCACCACGGGAAGGTTCTCTGTCACCGCTGTCATTGTTTTTTCTTTTTTCTTTTATTGTTTGTATGTCTTTATTTCAAAAAACCACAGCAAATACTGCACACATCATCTACAAGACTAACAGCATCAGATACACTACGCAAACCAACAATAAAAAATTTACCATTATGAAACATTCTTATAGTACCCCCATTCATTTTCCATACTAAACCACTATACAACTCCAACTCTAAGCAAACATCTGCAAAGTTACATTTGAGATGGTTGTAAAGACCCTCCAAATCAATTTCAGAACCAATCTGATGAGAAATTACAATATTGCAGGTGGTCTGCACCCAAACACTAGTATTCAAAAGATTTGCCAATTTCTGTCCACTCTCCAGTCCGTCGTCTTCGGCTTTAGCTCCAAGACACAAGAAACTTCCCGTAGAAAATAATAAAATTGTGCAAGGCCCTACAGTTAGAATGGCTCCACTAAACCGTCCTGGATTGTAGACAGCGCCTGGGACTTTAGTTAAATCTACTCTGGAATTTAGCTTTCCTTTCTGCACAATGTTAACAATCTTCATAGCTTCTGCACGTACAACACTGAGCTGAAGGACAGTACTTGTAAACGCGCAACCTGTCGACAAAGGTTTTCACGACTGAGTCATTCTTATCTCCACGCTTCCTTAAATAGCTTATGATGCCCTCGAACGACCATCCTCTCAGTCTTTTATGTAAAAAATAGACGCAGTACTCCCCACAAACGTTAGTATCAAAGTCCTGCAAACAAAACTGGTTAGTTTTATGAATAATATACTTTTCTTGGCAAGCCAAAATTGGCTCCAGGCCATAGCTGTCAAAGTATTCTGTATACTGGTCAAAATACATTGCAATCCAATGTTGGCCGGGAGCCACTGCAGGATCAGTATTGAGAACTAGGCATGCTGGCCGCTGCTGTATTTCCGGCAATTGATCGCACGGAAATACTCCCAGGAAAAATCGATCTACGCACAAATCCCTTTTAAATGTTTCTGCAATTTCCAAACTGTTCATATTGCCTCCTATGACTAGCACCACTGCTCTTCATTTATCAATTTTACAGTGAGTAGTCGAAAAATGGCGTTCTGTTTTGATCGATAGAAATTAAGTTATCAAATTCACCATAAATAATGATTTCTACTCCTTGTGCGTTTGCGCTTAGGGGTTCCTTCAATTGCATATACAAAGACAGATCACCTTCTTTTATTAATTCCATTGCGCCTCCATCGATACTGTCTGCTGTCAGATTAAAGGCAAAAATTGTGTATCCTTTACGGTAGTCTCCGTATGATAAATCTATTCCTTTATCACTGTTGACTGCGCTAATGCCCTCAAATAGGTACATATATGGGACACTGTACTGGAAGGCGTCCCAATCCATTTTCATCGGATGTTTGGGAATATACTCATCTCCGCATTTGAGCGACAGCTCACTGATTTTGCCGGTTTCAAACTGCAAAGGGTTCTTGGTAAAAGAACCATTGAAAGCTTCAGAGTCTACCAACACCATAACCACCCGCCTGGGTAGTTGACCAGAAAAGATTGAATTTTCCACAACTGTCTGAGACTTTGGCGCCACATGCCTAGTCACCATTTTAACCCTCCTGATAGGATATTTTGCTGCCTTGTTGCTGCGTAGAACATTTTCAATTGCCAAACTAAGGGATTCCTGCGGCTTCACCTTCCATACATACCATCTGAGATCTTCCACCTTTACTTTGTAGGCTGCTCCTTCACTCATCAGGGCAAATTTATCTGAATTTCGGTGTAATTCTATTGAGAATTCGGTATCACTTAGCATATATCTGTCTTGTTTGAACAGGTCACAATGCAAAGGAGCAAGCAATTCCACCCCCTTATTCGTCATGAATGGCTTTCCCCGCCATTTCATTGCACCTGTTGACAGATCATTAAAATTTCCTACAGTGTCCTTGTAGAACATAGCCAGTTGCTGATGAGTTGTCTTGGCGTCCCAACCGTAGCTTAACAATACTTCCAAATACGCCTTATAAGCGTACAAAGGTCCACTGTTTTCAATCTCTTTGTCACTAAGTTTGACAATGACTCTCTCGAACAGGGTGGAGCCAATCAGATTGATGGGAGCTACTATAGCCTTGCTCTTGTCTACCGTGCCACTGGCCAATGTCGGGTATTCCAGGTCCTTTCCATCTTCCGTGACAATTTTGATTTTCAAATACAGATAATTTTTGTTCAAATCCAGCATAAAGGAATCCTTTGGCACATGTATTCTGTAGGGACCATTGTCTGTTACTGGATTCTGAGGATAATATTCTGCCCAGTAGCCTTTTTCTACAGCAACTTGAGTAGGAGGAAGGGAGAATAGATCCAGTTCACTTTTGAATCCAGGATATGATTGCGCGTCAAGCTGCTTAGCCATTTCCAAATACGTCAGATCGAAGTGTTACTCTACGTCTCTTTCTTAGCCTTCTTATGTCTTTTGCCGGTGGTCTATAACCAATACCGTCGCCCTCTTGCTGTAAGTCCTCACCAACCCTGCTCAGTGTGCGTCCCAACGCCTGACGGCTACGCTTCTTCAATGAGCTTTTTATGTCTTTTTGATCATTAAGATAATCTCTTGCAACTTCGCTTCCTGTTCTAAGCGCCTCCTTGCCGACATGAACACCAACCTTTCTTACTGTGGGCCAGACAGCTCGAAACAGGCCCCTAAAGAAACTTCCAATTCCATACCCTCTTTGATAAGGTTGGCCGGAATATGTGGGAAGTGCACCTCCTGTTTGCAGCAGCGCATCTTCCCAAGTCTTTATACTTTCTGGATAGTAGGGGGTTCTCATTGTCTTAACCTTCTAAAGTGTAGCTTGACAAACACCTTTCCAAATGAAAATTTAACAGGCTTGCCACTATCATCGTTTATATTAATTTCAATTGTAGAAAATTCCTTCTTCAACACAGGCACATAGTGAGGATTATGGTATTCTTTGCTTACACTGTCGCCATGTTGACCTTCAACATTAATTACTCTGATCAATGGAGCCAGTGCATTACCTACTACTTGAGGGGCTACCACATCGCAGTAAACGTATAAAGAATAAAAACCCCCTTTCATATCAGGCTCTCTTTCTGCTGCAAACTCCAACAAGTTGTAAGCTGTAGCGCTGTTTGGTGCTATTTGTTTGCCTTCCAAAGACACAATTTTGTCAACCGACCGTGTAGTTCTCTGATTTCCCCAATCAAAACCAAGCATTTGATACAAATCATCGCTCAGTCGTAGATAGTAGACAAACCTAACCTTTTTTGCTGGTACAGTGTATACAACTCTATGTCTGTATCCATCAAATCTAAAGTGTATTGGGACTGCCTCCTGGGTGCTAGGATGGCGCATATTTAGAATAGTAAAATTGATGGCTTGACACAAGTCGTCAACTGTGTCGTAGTGTCTTTTTGGTAGTTGTTTAACTACCGGACGGTGATTAGGGAAAGTTATTGAAATTGTGGTGTCCTTTTCTAGAAAGTTTCCCCATGTTACAGGATACATCATTTCAACCAGGGCCACTTCCCATTCACCTTCTAGATCTATTCGATGAGGTAGTCTCACTTCATAATGAGCTAGAGTATTATTATCAAAGTCTCCGGTATTACTAGGCAGTTGCAGGTAGAAATCCGTCGCCATCGCTGATCCAGCTATTAAACTTTTCTGGATATCCTGACCACTTCACCAGATACTCAAGTTTGCCGCGGCGCCGACGCCTTTTTATGATTTTTTCAATCCAATAGCTGTCGGGCTGGGTTACGGCCTGTAGCTCAGGCTCATAAAAACCTCCTTGCACCGGTTCGTTCTGCAAATCTACAAGCTGATACATTGGAGGATAGCTGTTGGTTGCTACTCTTGCAATTTTGAACAGCTCTTCGGACCAATTAGGAAGGTAACCTTTATCAAACGTCCCCTTTGCTTTACTGATCCTAACAATGTCTCCAACCTGTAAGTTTGCTCTCACAATTGGATGCCGCTGACGCCCATACAGCTTTTGGTAAACCTTATTGTGATTAGCTGGGTCGGAAGCTTCTGCTGGAGTCATTCCAATACTTGTATGTTTTGTGTTGTTGTACGCATCAATAAACGACTGCAAAACATCAATGTATCGATAGTTTCTAGTTTTAGTGAAATACTTCCACAGCTTGGTCTTCAGTGTTCTATTGAATCGTTCCACAATGCTACACTTGATATCAGGATTGTCGCAAGTATAAAAGTGTATATCCTTGTTGATAAGAAGTTTCTGAAATTGTTGATTTAAAAATTCTTTGCCTCTATCTGATTGCAACTTTGCTGGCATTCGCGATGACTGCAGTAGTATAGACTCAAATGCTGCTGTAACCTCGCTTGCAGACTTAGACTTGACAGGAACTGCCCAAGAGTATTTTGAAAACACATCTATACATGTTAGCAGAAACTTGTATCCATCGTTCACATTTGCAACTCTAGACATATCTGCTAAATCAATTTGCCATAACATATCAACGCCAGTGACAAAATATCTCCTTCTGGCATACTTTCGCCGAATAGGCTTATGCAGAGTGTAAGTATATTGTTTCTTGAGCCAATCTTTAACTGCTCTCATTTTCTTAGAAAATGGCATGGAATATTGTGAATATTGTGAATATCTGTAAAAAGTGTATGCTTAAAAAGAATAAATAATACTGTTTATTTTAGTAAAGCGAAATTCGACAACCACTGACTTAACGTTATTATTTCCAAAGTCTTTATACCGTCTAGTAACAGTACAGAATGCATTAATTGCATTAATGCATCTATTAAAATATAATAGTACTTTAAAACTATTGTATAATGTTTTTACTTTAGAACATGCAAAAGTTACAAAACAAATAAGTTAAAATATTTGTATAATGTTTCTACGTTAGCAGTAATCCTCCATTTGTGTTGCCTAACATAGATAAAGCTACAGTGGCGCAGCAACATAATCTGAACGGGTTTCATATAACTTACTGTACTGGACAGAACAGTGTAAAGTTGAGGGGGGAAAAATATTTCAGGGGGAAAATATTTAGGGGGGAAAAATATTTCACCTTATTAGGGGGGAAAAATATTCAGGGGGGAAAATATTTAGGGGGGAAACATATTTCACCTTATTGCTCCGAAGGGGGGGAAAAATATTCAGGGGGGAAAAATATTTCACCTTATAGGGGGGAAAATATTTGGGGGGAAGAATATTTCACGACACCGGATCGGATCGGATCGACGAATTATTTTGCTGGATCGGATCGGTTAAATTTATAGCTGCCGATCCGATCCGATCCACATCACTACTTTACAGACTCTTGGTCCAGTGCACAAAGCAGAGTCGAAATTACGCTAAGTTAGCACCATTCGCTAGTTACGCTGCATGCGTAATCTCCTCGATTGTTTAATAGGTTTAATTGGCTTAATATGCAAAGTAACGGTTTCATATGGTTGGTATTCTCTCTACACGTTTCTCAACTCAAATATCAAGTGTTCCACATGGACACAACTGGAAGAAAGATCATCATAAAATACACTACGGAATAATACAGACCTAGTTTCGGCAACGCGCTTGATGTCTTCAGCTCTCTTTCTTTATTTTCTGCACAAAGTGAAAGTACTACACAAATTTACCCTCCCTCAGCGTACTTCTTCACCTTATGTACCCTATGTAGTGCACGAAAAGTACCCTATTTCACTTAAAACGTTTACCCTTTACTCAAAAAACAAATAATATTGTTCAAGGTCATTAATTCATGGAATGTCAAAAACAAAAATATAGGTTTATGTGCATAGTTAGTTAGGTCTGTTTTGGCAACGGAATTCTTGATGGGGATTTTCGTCTTTTTCGGAGGGCCTCGTCGACAGCAACCGGATTCAGTCGGTGGAGTCCGTGCGGCGCCGGCTCGACCACTTCGTAGCCCAAGTGGGATCGGGACAGAGCTCCGGTTCTTCCGGCAATGGCCGTTCGAGCGTTTCCGGAAGAACCGGAAATGGATCTTTCCCGATCCCCGGTCGGGGAAAAGTGTCGCGGCCTCGCAATCCGACTGGGCCGATTGAGTCCACCCGCTGTCTTGGTCGTTGGACTCAAATTGTCACCGGATTCTTCCGATGTTGTCACTCGGCCTTGGTGACTGACTTTTTCAGGAATTTCGTCCGATTTAGGATTTTCTCGCTGGTTCTCTGCATAGTCGACCATAAGATTTTCGACATTATTCGACACTTTTCGACTTTCCGCGATTTCGAGCTCCAGAGCTTCGCTCACAGTTCTGTCCTCAGTCCAGGGCGGCTTCACGTCCGACAGCAGCTGTTCCGAGGGTTCTTCGCCGCCGGAAACGAATTCCTGAACGAACGAATCCGAACTTAGGGATTCTGAATTTGACATTTTGTGATCTCTCGAAGACGACAGGTCAACAGAATTCGATGTCGTCGAATTAGCGGTTTTTGCAACGGATTTCGGTTTGCGACGCCAAACATAGAAAGCCAATAGGCCGACGGATAGAATAAGTCCACACGACAGGCTCACGATTATGTATCGATTCATTATCGGTTGTTCTTCTGCCGAGATCGAAGCAGAATTTGCCGAATTCGCCACCACGAGAAAATATAACATAATGCCAGCGGAATTTTTGAGCGGTCTAAAACTGGGCCATTAACAACACAGTCTCTGTAACACAACAAAAGATGCGTAAATCAAGTAAACTGGATTTCTCCTAATAAAGTACTGACTAAATTTCTGTGTCGTTGGTTTGGTTGTAAAGTTGAAACAACAATCTTTAAGAGTTGATTTAGCCGTCATACTTACAGAAGTTGTGGAATTGTATGTTTAAAAACAAACACTGTTTATACAAAGCGACGAAAAGAATGAAATTCAGATTCCTGTTTGCTAGAAGCAGTGGAAAAAGACAAATTTTCTTTCTTTGTCAGAAAAATCCAATTCTAACCAGAAGTTTAGTTAGCTCACTCTAGTTTGACGGTTACAGAATTGTCGAATTCATCACTTAATTATGTAGAAAACAATTCGACGAAAGCAGCAAAATTCTTTCATTACTGAATATTAAACGATGATAGGTAATTATAAACTGTTCTATATTGCTCCAAAAGCTAGAGTTTGCTAATTTACTAAGTATAGTTTATGCGCTAAATTGCCTAATAATTTCTCCCTACTGTATCTATTTCTACTACATATAGCCAGACTACGACGAATTTTGTATGAGCGCAAAACTAATCTAACATATCCTAAAAACATATTTAATGTTAACAAATGGGTTTTGTTAATATTAAATCCTAACAAATGTGTTTTAAAATGATGCTCGAACAAACCGATCTGAAACTGGTATCGATTTCAATATTTCATTCAAAGCCCGCTTACATAACTAGTTTCTAGTTAAACCTATGGAACTGGTGAACTAAACGATACTCCGTGTGCATTATACAGTTAATGCAGCAATAAAAACAAATTTCATATCAGAACACATTCAGAACTATTCCTTGAAAATGTAAATGTGAAATTTTCGGTTAGAATGGACAATTTTGGCGAATTTGCTTATAGGAGGACTAACCTATTGTAAAAAGGGGTTTGGAGAGAGAGAGAGAGCTCTGAATCTGGAACCAATGAGGTGAAACTCCCATTACCGTCTACAAACACAAAGTCTGTTTTTATTTATTTTTTCCAAGTACAATCTCTACAAATTGCAATAAGCAGATGTAAAGAAAGAAAGAAAGAAAGAAAGAAAGAAGGACTTGTACCACCGAAGGTCCAAAAAATTTGGACCTTAGGAGGAACTCGAGGTCACGACATTTTGCGCTCTAGACAAACGCTCTGCCAACTGAGCTACGGATGCGCAGTCACATCAAGCTTGTCGGAATTCGAGTTTCTGCCACTTTGCTTCACTTGAGCCCACGGAAGCAGAAACAGGATGTTCTAATCGAAAGTTAATGACTTCAAGGCTAAAGCTCAAAGCTTGCAGGTTTACGCAGCAGCTTTATCCTAACTTATCCTTATAACAACACGGTAAAGAAAAATGATGGAGCTGTAAGTTCATCACTATTGTGCGCCGTTACTTGCTTGCACTCAGAAATAACCACGCAAACAAATTTGAAAGCCGCTTTTCCATTGATAACAGAACTGTAGCACACAAAATAACGTTTATTTGACATAAAACGTGTCCTGGTAAACATACATAGCTTTTGTACAGGTTAGGGTTTCTACAGCCCAACAGAGCAGCTGTTTTTTGTAAGCCATGACTAGACTAGTCTAGTTTTTTAGCACTCTAATAAAATTCAGGACAGAAAGCAACTACATTAACTAAAGCAATGTGATATGTGGACTGACTAACACATAGAATCAAGTGATAGCATAAAATGATGCTCTTCATAAGCGCCAGAAATGCCGGCATGAATTGTGCTTTTAGAAATGGTTTAGGTCTATATATATATATTTAACTCAACCTCTAATATCTCTGCGAGCGCAATAAAATATAATTTTTGGGTATAATAAGAAATTAATGAATTAGTTAATAATTAGCTCATTTAGATCGTCCGTTGATTAGCAGAAGTTCGCAGATGGAGTCCCGTTGGGCACCCATGTTTAGAGGGACTTGTATGCACGTAGTGTGCAACGGTCATTGAATTCTTTAACATGGACTAGGTGCTCGCACATATGCCAAAAAGATTCACTAGGCTAACTTGTGTGCGGAAGGATACCAAGATAAGGTTTTGAATATTCTATTTAGGGATAAATTGAAAAAAATTAAAAATAGAAAATTGATGCCAAGGATATTCCAAAAGTTTCTGTCCCCCTTAGGTCCTCCTTTGCAAGTCGAAAACAATTCGAAATATTTTATTTCTCGAAATCACAAAATTTTTTACGACATTTGAAATCAGAGTGGTCTAAAACACATGTAGATACAAATTTGTAATCCACTTATCGAATGAAACAGAATTGTAGAATAAAATGAGGGGAGCAAAAATGTAGCAGATTGATCTAATCCGTTAGTTAGCAGAAAAATATTACGTACCTCAGTGTATATGTAAGCATCTAAAGCACTGGCATCGAAGTAGGTAACTAAATACTAGATCTAATTTATGTTAACACCTGCTTACCAATTTGAACTAAAACGATACGTATAGGTAAAAATGTGCTGCTAGTATTAACGTATATTTGCTGTTAACGCACGAAATATTAAGTCGCAATGCTAGTCAGAATTATATTCGTGGTGTACAATTTCAATCATAGTTGTAAACACCAAAATTTTCTGATTCAGAACTCCAAGCATCATAATAAATTGATCATCTTTCAGACTGGACAGAAAGCTTTTCTTAACTACTTTTATCAAGAGTACATAATATAAGCTTATATCAAGCTAACGAAGGAACGTCGTCCAAACTAAAGACAGGATCCCGTATAAAATCCCACAGGAAATTCATTAAAATACCCCGTTGAAACCATGTTTTAACCACCTTATCTGACGGTGTATCTAGTTTTTGTTATTTTATAAAAACTTTAAATCTTGTAATAGATTTTTATAGACATTAGTTGCAAAGTGACTGCTACGTACGCTTACTTATACACAGTTAATGCGTCTGACAGTAAGCAGTAAAACCTGGCCAAGCAAAAAACGTTTATATGTAATGAAGTGAGCAAGATCAAAACTCTGATCTATTCCAAACTCTAGACACTGTATGCTCTTCTTCTTTACACGGAAGGTCAGCGCGTCTGTTCGCAATGAAGCAGACTTAAGCACCAGATCTCTGAAAGGTGGTGTTCCAGAATCAGAGATTCTCTGCGGCCAACCTTGGCAGGGGTCTTCGTCGGTGAGTTCGTTTAAGGCTCCTGAGTTGATCTTCCGTCGGACAGCAAGAGGGGTCAGCACTTGCTTCCTTGATGATGATTTCCAATTGTACAGCAAGCGGGGTCAGCACTTGCTTTCTTGATGAGCACTGGATTTGGTTGAGTTCTTCCTCACTGGATCTTCGGTTCTTTCTTGTTTGTACGGTAAACGCACCGTGTGTGAAGGCTATCGCGCCTGTGTTTGCTTGTGATAAGCTAGACGGTAAATGCACCGTTGTTTAAGGCAAACGCGCCTTTGTTGCTTGTACTAAGACTCGGTAACTAACAAACGGACAATTTAATGAAAACACTACAATTACTATTTGTACAATTCTGTGCGTTCAAACTGACAATTATGACAACACTAAGGAACGTCGTCCAAACTAAAGACGGGGTCCCGTCTAAAATCCCGCAGGAAAATCTATTAAAATACCCCGTTGAAACCATGTTTTAACCCCGTTGTCGGACGGGGTTTCTCGTTTTTGTTAGTCCATAAAAACTGGTAATCTTGTAATAGCTTTTTATAGAGCTTAGTTGCAAAGTGACTTCAACATATGCTTGCTTTACACGCGCCTAACAGTAAGCAGTAAAACCTGGCCAAGGAAAAACCTTTATACTAACTGACAGGGAAAATCTTAAGCCTCATAAAAACAAACCCCGTCAGAAATCCCGTCTACAACGGGAATTTTTCAACGGGTTCCCGTTCAAAATCCCGTTTCAATTTGGACGACGTTCCTAACGATTAGGTTACAATACAATTAGATACAGTACACAATTACTGTACCAGAGTTGCCGGATATTTTCCCTTCCTAGGTTACTATTAATATTATTCCTGTCCGGAATAATATTACAAACTTTGGTTAGATTATTGGGACAAGGTCGATACTCTTTCTTAACGCCTTTTACACCCTTTCACTCTGCTAACGCCTGCTAACTCAATTTCCCTATATGCTGTGTGTTGCCCTATATGCTTGTGCTATGTTACTCTTTATACGTCCCCTTACAATAGGACTGTCAAACTAGTATCACAATAATCTAAGTTACTAATTATTAACCTAGGGACGGTCTTTGGGTGAGCCCCTGAAAGTCGGACACCGCTTTCGCTCCGACACTCAGTTCAGGGATGCTATGTGGGATAGAATTTGAGGAACGCGAAATAGTTGGGGGCTTTGGATGTCCTTCCTTACTTATCTCTAATTAATAGAAAATTACTGCAACTATACAATGTTCAACAATTGGTGCTTCTTCGGTTTCTTCCGCTCTCAAGATACAATGACCTCCGGCTGCTATCTAAGCTCAAGCCAGAGACAGAGGGGACTGGGCCCCGGAGGCGAGAAGGTTGAACTGAATAAGGTTGTACATGTTTTAGGCAAGGAAGTAATGAGTGATTTTAGATGTCAAAGTCCACTTTACAGTTTGCCCAAGTGATATCAAGTGCCGGCGGGATTCGTCTCTGATCTCGACCTTAGTTATGCTCTAAGTCCACAAGGTACCTACAGTGATTCGGCTCCACAAAAGTCTGACTGATAATCCAAATCTGGGATCTCTTCCGGATCCAATAAGCAACCCAATATACTGATTCTGACCAAAGTTCCTGGATTAAGCACTTCCACTGACTGATTCAAGTCTGACTAGCTCACTGGCTCTGATTCCGAACTAGAGACGATCCGCGCACCTGAATCAAATGGGTTAAAACCCATTAATACAAGGTCACGGTGCGGGAATCGAACCCAGCAACCATTACTCGTTCTTTAGCTTTCCTGGCCCAAAATGTGCATTTTGGGCCCAGTTTGAACTTGTGAGTTGACAAAATGACACAAAACCGCTGGCTATTGCCCTTTTGACGAAACTAACTGTTCATAGTACTTTCTTGTTGCAGAACAGGCCTTCCCTGGCCGTTTTGGATTACAACTTGGTGATTTTAATTAAACTTGAAGTAATTCTTTGCGTAGACAAAACGGTTTGTGATGTTCTCACTTTTGGACCCAAATCGGGTCTTAGTGACTTGCAATTAGACGAAACAACCCTTGAAAACGTGTAAACTTCGCTATTCGTACATTACTTTAAAACCTCGCTAGTTTCTGTCCTTTTCTTGCACAAACCGGGCCGCCTGGCCCGTCTTAGGTTAATTCCAACAGATCTTGGCAGAAACTCACAGGTTTACTTGAACAGATTAAATGACTGAACAAAACTTGCATCTCTGGCCTAGTTTTGGCCCAATTTTGTTGATTTGCCACGGGGAACAGGCTTATTTCCCGTGGCCCGCTGCTACTCTCGAACGTACACAAAACTTGATGTTTTCACATAAATTTCAACTGTTGGAAGATGGTCAGCTATTTATTGTTTACTATAATTAACCTAACTACTACCTACTTACCTATGTATGTTAAACTACTAAAACCTATCTAATGCTAACTTAAGAATTAATACTGCTGTTTATTTAGTTAAGTGTTCTGTGGCTAATCAGTTTTCCTACCTAGGACTGATTTAACCTGCCGCTAATCGGACATTTGTTGTGAGATTCTTACTTGTGACAGGTTTCTACCTATTTTATTCATTATCTTCATTTCTAGCCTGGCTAGTGTCGGATTTCATGGTTGCAGCTCATCCGTCCCCTAATCGCAGGGCGACCTACACGGATGACCGGAAATCCGACAGACCTGCAGACCTAATGGGGGTCCCCGTGACCCTAGGCTGCAGAATCTGCCCTAACCGTCGATCAGAACAATTTTTAAACAAGGTTTTGACATTGCATTCACTCCGAAATTGACAATTTTCACATCAGACACGCGTCTAAACCTAAGCTGAAACAAATCCCTGATTATTTATAATTAAGGGCCAAATTGCTACTCAATTTGGCCCAGTTCCTGCCTAATATCTGAGCAATTACACATTCATTCTGGCATTTCCAAGACCCTTATCGAACAAAGGGAGTTTACATGGTCTGCCCTCAATCACACACACGGTCACACAATTTTGGTTCAGAACTCACACTTAAAAAGAGCTAAACTTGGAACCTCATAATCCATAAGGTATTTACCCAAGAAGCTGACTACGTAAATTTAGGATTCACATTCACACAGTAACGAGCACAATCACACCGACATTAACACAAACGGCTACACATAACAATACAACCCTAACTCTTTCCTACCTACACCTACTTAAATCTACCTAAATCTACCTATTCTTTGTATGCACATTTTGTTGTAACCTTGGGAATTAACGGGTCTCCGTCGGGAGCCCAAAGTTTGTAAGTTTGTAATTTTAAGCGAGACTACGAACTTGAAACTTTGACAGTTTTATTGGAAAGCAAACGAGTAATAATTGCCCGGCAATTATTACTAAACAACACAATCAATTCCGCTAAGGACAGCTTGATTAAATTAACTTTGGGGAAGCCGGCCATTCCCCTCGAAATACTGGATAATTAAGGATTAAAAACAGTTTCTGGGTTTTAATTCCTATTAGTTTTAGGTAGCCGACCTACACAAACAACATAACACCATTACAGACAATACTTTAAACTTCAGTAGTGCCTAGCTGTACGAATATGGCCGGCAATTCCTAATTGCCGGCTGTGGGGAGAATTATTCCCTAGGCCTAACTCAATTCAGAACATGAGGTCGTAACCAAGGGACCTCCTATCTCAACTCAGGGGTGGGTCCCCACTCAAAATCCCTTCATTACAAAATAACCCCAAAAAATGTGAAAAAGGAAAAATGACTGGCCACGAGGGCTCGCTGAGTAAAAATGTTAAAACTGGCCACGAGGGCTCACTGATTGAAAAAGTGTAAAAAGACTAGCCACGAGGGCTCGCAGGATAAAAGCAAAAGTAAAAAGACTGGCCACGAGGGCTCGCTAATTTTGAGTTGATAGTGAGCCAAAAAGGGCTGTAATTTGATTAGAATTAAAGGCCCGAAGGCCGAAAAACAAGAGTAAAAATAGGCCAAAAAGGGCCTTCTAAAACCTAGAAAATGCGTTTTCTGTGTGGAGCTGGCCGAGCATAATACGCTCAATGGCCCTAGTTCGTGTTGGTCTTGCTTCGTGTTCACTCATTTCATCTCCTCTGACCTGTGTGGGCCAGAGGAGGTCCTAACTCGTGATCCTAAGGGGGGTAAAAGTGCGTTGGGGATTCTCCGGCCAAAACGCTGGCACACCAGGAGACGCACTAAAGTAGGGGGGATACACGGCCGCTCTCGGCCGGAGCTGAAGCAAGACTGACTGGAAATTTTGAATTTCCAGTCAGTCGACCTCACGCCTGTTGGCGGTTTTCTTTGAGGTGGAAGGGATTTCCAGATTATTCTGGAAATCCCCTTTGTGGGTGCAGACCCGACGTGGGCTGTTTGCACGCCTGGCCCACCAAGACGGAGATTTATGGGGGGTCTGGCTTTATGACCCCCTTTGTGTGCGAATTTTCGGAGCTGAATCTCCAGAAACTTTCCAGACTCCTTGGTTAACACATAAAGGTAACCAAAGGGGAAAGTTTCTGATAAAAATAAAAATCTTCTTGAAATAAAAATGAAACAGTACGAAAAAATGGCCTCTCGGGGCCCAATATGGAAAAATAAAACTTAAGTGCTATTGTCGCTGTAAACTTTTGTAAATTTTATGTTTTGTATTTTTCAGGCGTTCCCTTATTCACTGGCCCCTTTCTCTTCCTTTTAGTGACGATTTCTCGGCCAGGAACAAGGGAAGCCGCCTTGTTAATCCCAGCGACAATTGCTCTCCCTCACTAGCGCTGGAAGCTCCTACCGTAAGGAACAGGAGGGCAATTGTCGCTCAAAAACAGTGCATACAAAGAACTACGTAATTTTTTGGCTAATAAAAACTACCTAACAATAATCTACGTACGTAATTACCTAGGACCACTTAGTTTCGTTTTATTTAAATAATATGGGAGAGGGTTATGCCCCCTCCGAACCTATTGTCACCTATGAAATACACACTAAGTCTTTTCTCTGCGAGGCAAATCTTCGCTGGGAGAGGGCCAACAGAAGCCCAAGAATGGATAGGGATGAATGAAAACATGAATGGGCGTAACAACAAGTGTTTGTTACGCCCACTTAAGGTGCTGGTATCGCTTTGTGTAAATTCGACGCTACAAGCTTCAATTCTTCGTGAAAGTAGATGAAACTTTCCAAATACATTATTTTCGTGCTCTTTAACATTCTGGGACCAGTCCCGGATTTTTAGGTGTAAAGATAAGAAAGTTTTGGTTTTTGCTCTTATTCTCTCAGTACATGGTCTCTACACCCAATTGGTTGTTATGGCTGGAAAGAGGGTGCCAAAATGAACATTTTTGCTTTTACAACTTTTGAGCTACCTCGAGTGGTTAAGGCAGTATAAGCCAAAAACGATTTTTGGGGTCAAAAAATGGCCATTTTTGAAGAAATCAGTTTTTTCAAAATTACTGCCAAATCTTACAGACAATTTCGGCTTATTTATACTCAATCAATACACCGTCCAATTGCGCATTTTATCAATACCTATTCGCTGGAGTTCGTTGCTTTAAGCTAGAGAATTCGCCGAAAAACTATTTTGGCAAAATTGCAATTATTTTGTTTTGAACATCGATTTCTCAAAAACTACCCGATGGATTCGCGTGATTTTTGGCTGAATGAAAATTCGCCATATTACGGAGGGACATTTTTCTTGGTTTGAGCTAAAACATCTCCAGTTGTGAGAAAACTGAATAGAAAGTTGCGAAATTTCGTGTCATCGCGCATTTGCCGGATTTTCTGGAGTACTGAGACTTGTTGAGCCAAATCCAAAAAAATGTCCCTCGGCCCACATGTCCTTCATATCATGGCACAAGAAGAAATTTTGGCCGATTTTACAGTTTTGAGAAATCGATGTTCATAAATTTTTGGTCCATATTCAGTCTGTCAGATGTAAGCATGTCGGAAATTTTTTGCTATTTTCTTGCCAATTTTGCTAGTTTCGTAAGCTCATGTTAATGTACAGATTATAAGCTTTAAAACGATGTATAAAGCTCTTTCCAACTCCAAGCTTTGCGAAAGTTATAGCGTTTCGAAAAATCACCACAAAAGCACTGCACAAAAGGATACCAGCACCTTAAGGGGTTTACGTAAGGTTAAAATTAAAGAATTAAATTTTAAAGTTACAAAATTATTTTAACCCATATCTTTCGCAATATTGGGAGTTAAAAGACCGGGTTTGGATTTTTGGAACCAGGAAGAAATTGCCTTTCAGATGAGCCTAAGTTATATTTTCACTAAAAATAGTCAAAATTCACTAATTATTGCCTAATTACCACTAATTAGGCCTAACTAGCACATATTAGTGCTCCAAAACTCTATTTCATACACCTAGCTACGAATAATTAAGTTTAAATGACCCATCTTCCAACGTATAGCTGTATATGTTATTTTTAGCTGCAATTTCTGTAATAATTCTCTACTTTTCGAGTGATGCCTTTTGATAACTTTTTTCTTCATTAGTAAAAGTTTATTTTAAATGAAACTCTGAACCATTTTCGAACAACAGGAGGCCCGTTAAGGCCTGGGGAAGAGTAACGACTCCTCCGTTAGGTGATCAAAGGCTATAGTTGGGGGCCTATTACTGACCCTGGAGTGGTAACGACCTCTCCGTTAATAGTTAGCCCTGATCAAACCTTATTAGCTCATATTATGCCGGGTTCCTATCCTGTTCTGGCACTACCTATGCAGATTATAACGCTATTTTCTAACCTTATTTCTTTCACCTAGAATCTACTGAGTTCCTATTCTCTTCTTGCGCTGTTTATTCGTGTTCTAACACTATTATAACTCTAGTTTCTTAACCACGCTAGAACCTATGTCCCATTTAGTAAGTTTTTGAGTGATTTGAATTATTTGAACCGGCTGGCAACTCTGGTATTCACAAGAACAGTGGATAATTACAAAGATTGCTTGGACGTTCACACACTACATTCTAGGTTCTGAATAACTGATTCCAAAAACAAGCACCAATAACAATTCCAATTCCGATCGCGATTCACGGTTTTATGCGTTTTCTTAACTTTTTGGCTTTTACTTCATCCGTAACATTACATATACTAACTGACAGCAAGAGTCCATGATTCTCTTCTATATATTAGAAGAAGAGTAAGCCACTAGAGGGCTCCTCTTCTTGGCATTGCGTAACGGTGCTCCGACCACAATACGCGAATGTTCCCCCGTTTGGGGTGGGGGTAGGGTAGCTCTCATCGACAAAGCATACCCCCTCCCCGTTTGGTGGGGGGGGGGGGTAGGCAACAGCCAATCAGATTGCAGAAACCCCCTCCCCGTCTGGTGGGGGGTAGGCAGGCTGATTCTGGCTTTTGAAAAAGGGTTCCCGTTTGGGGGGGGGGGGTCAACACCAGAGGTCCCCGTTTGGTGGGGGGTATGCAAAAGGGTCCCCGTTTGGGGGGGGGGCCACAAAAAGTGGTCCCCGTTTGGGGGGGGGGTCACCAACAGCTAATCAGAATGAGCAAAACTTAGCCTGCTTGAGCGACCCCCCCAAACGGGGACCCATTTTCGAATAGAACAAAAACTACCGTAATCCTCTGCTCTACCCCCCCCCCAAACGGAGGGGGGGTTTCTGCAATCTGATTGGCTGTTGGCCCCCCCCCCCCCCCAACCGGGGACCTCTTTTTGGCTACCCCCCACCAAACGGAGGGGGGGTATGCGATGTCGATTTGGTCGACCCCCCCCCCCCAAACAGGGGAACATTCGCGTATTGTGGTCGGAGCACCGTTACGCAATGCAGTGAAGAGAAGCCCTCTAGCGGCTTACTCTTCTTCTTAATAATAGTGCAATTATGCACTCTTGCTGACAGGGAAAATCTTAAGCATAATAAAAACTAACCCCGTCAGGAATCCCGTCTGCAGTGGAAGTTTCTCAACGGGTTCCGGTTAATAATCCTGTTTCAATTTGGACGACGTTCCGAAAAGCTGAATCGAAAAACGGACTTCAGATTCATGTTCTGCGGCCCAGAAAACCCCTCCAGGCAACCTTTCAGCAAACTCCATGGCAAAAAGTTTTCCTTTCCCCTTGCGAACCGAGAAAAAATCGAATTTCGCAAGTCAAGTCAAATGCCTTCTATTGCAAGAAATTTTAAAAATACAAATTAAAAATTAACCTGAATTTTACTCAATTTGTAAAAGACTTGTAATGGCTAGTCTGCTTCTGGACCGCTCACCGAAGCTAAGCTAACTAAAAACCAATTTTCTAGCGTCAGCTACATTATAATTTACGCAAAACTGCTACTAGAAAGTTCTTACAAAAAATTATCAAAAATGCCACTTAATTTTTGAATTTTTACGCACATAAGATTCTAAGTACACTGCGTCCCGTCCGCTCTCCCAGAATGGGCAGGTGTTAAAATAAAATTTTAAGAAAAAATATGGCTTAAATTTGTTTTAATTTTCTGATTTTTAGAATGATACTATTTACCCTATATCAAATATTGCCTTCGAAAAAAGTTTAATGACTGAGATTTTACGCTAACACATGCCCATTCTGAGTGAGCGGACGGGACACAGTGTACTTGGAATCTAATATGTATAAATATTCAAAAATTAAGTAGAAGTTTTGATATTTTTTGTAAGAATCTTTTAACACGTCTAATTGTTAGGAGTTTTGCGTAAATTATAATGGGTTGACGCTGCAAATTGATTTTTACTTGCACTAGAATCTGCTAATGTTCGATGAGCGGACGGGAAGCAGGCTAGCCAGCCATTATAAGTCTTTTACAAATTGAATAAAATTCAGGTTAATTTTTTAATTATTATTTTTATTTCTTGCAATAGAAGGAATTTGACTTGTTTGTGATCAGTGGATCATAAAGGAAGACGAATAAATTTGCAAACTTTCTGCAGAATATCCTTCCATGACTCAAAAATTGGTGTGCAACGGCACCCTCCCGCACAGCATTTAAAATTGGATTTTGGAAAAATGCAGAGCGGATCAAAGAAAAGGAAGGGGTGGATCAGGAAGTACTCCACTCAAGGATCATGACTCGAAAGGTTTTGGGTCTGACTCAAGCAATGGGTGTGCTAAGGGTACATATATAAGCCGGGATTCGATTACTACAACTACACTGATTTTTAACCTTTCTAAGTAAATGATATTGAATAATCATTCGATGCTTTCTCTTGCCATCGTGTAATTTGGTGTTCCTAAACGAAGCTAGGCGATGAACCAATAAGAAAGTAAGATGACACAGTGCAGATCCTTGTAACTCAGCCATCACTCAACTGAAGATTTCGAAACTCTAACACTGGTTTCCATTTTAGGAAAAAAGCTTCCGGTTGCAGTTTCTGACTCCACACCGTTTTTTTTGGGGTCTTAGCTCCGTCTTGTCCGAACACAACTTGTTCCTACGCAGTCTTCAGCAAAAACCATTTATTAACAAACCTACAACTGTATCTCTACGCATGGGCACGGGTAGTCGGGTACCCGACGGGTACCCGGGTACCCGAAAATTTTCGGGTACCCGGGTCCTGCTTCGGGTACCCGATATCCAGTTAAAACCGGATAAAACCGGATTAATCTGGATCAAGCAAAGAGAATTTTTTGGCTCAGAATATTTTTAGCCACCGAAAATTTTTGGCTAAGAAAATTTATTACCACCGATGATTTTTTCAGTTTATATATTATAAAAGTTAATATATATTATAAAAAGATATTACAACAGAAAAACGAAGTACTGGGAAGAGGAATTAGTCCTGGTATTTTTCAAACATTTTATAATTTTCTATTTTTAGATTTGTTTTTAAAATATTAAATTTACCTTGTTCTAATAATTTTTTCTTTCTTTAAATTCCTGTTAAAGCAATATGCGGAAATTGCTGAATTAATTAAAATTTAAAATTCACAAGATACAAACAAAACTGTTCTCATCAAATTAGTGACTTTTGCCACAGCTCTGCGTTGTTCTCTAAACTGTAAGTAAAACAATACTAATTACCATTAGATGGTGTCAATGGTGGCTGAAATGATCTTGAAAATTTAGTGATTCTATTTAATGCCACATGGTCAATTCCAACGTTGAAAAAGTTTCTTCACTAGTGCCCAACGCTCATTAAGTTTCAATTTTTGTCAACTTTAGCTGTTTCTAAGCTGAATTTTCAACTCAGAAAACGCTCCCAGATTGTTTGAACATTCATTTAACCAAATCTTGAGCATACGAGCTTTGGAATGATTCATTGGTATGCGCACGCCTTTAGTGACTGAGAAAGTTTATCCAAGTTGAGGGAGACGGTTACTTCGTCTTTCTTCGGATACAATGCAATCGTAATGACGATAAATGAATTTATTTCAAGGAATATTTAATAAATGTCTTGTAAACTTTTAATAAAAGGTTTAAAGGACTTTCACCTCTCATCAGTTTTACGTTTAGTAAAGTTACTTCAAAAGCAAAAGGTCAGACAGAGGAAAAGGAAATTGGAGCAATTCCTTTCAGGTAAAAAAAGTATAAAATTAATCTAAATGGAAAATGTAAACACTAATCTCAACACATAAGTCAATTTATTGAGTGAGTGAGTTTGAAATTTTACATTTGTTGTGAGTAAAGTGTAGTGTCCGTTCACAAAAATTAAGTTTTTACCCAAGACATTTTATTTTCTTTTTCATTCAGGTTTTATTAAGAAATTACGTAAAAGGAAACGAAAAGAAACTACTCAAAACTTAGTACTTCGTGCAGGCTTTGCTTGTTTGCTGCCCTTTGTGCTGTTCCGATTTCCAGAGACAAGCAGTTGAAGTCAGCTAAATTTTGTCATGGCGATTTGCTCTTATAATCCAAGTACTTTCTAAAATTTGTTAACATTTAAAGGTTAGAGGAAGCGGACAGGGCAACGGTGGCACAAACTCAGAAAATTTCTGATCTGAGCGCGGTTATAAAATAAAAATTAAAAATTAATGTTGTCCGTGTCAGCATCAGCTTCTGATACCGTGACAATTAATTGAAAGTCCCTATAATCCATTTTAAGTCTTTAAAACTTCTTTCAAATAACTTAGGAATGAAAATCTATCCAATCAAGCTCAATGTGAATAAGGACCCCTGAAAAAATTTAAATTTCGAAATGGCCAAATCCGAAAAATGGGTTGAAAATTTCTCGGGTACCCGAAAGTGCTCGGGTACCCGGGTACCCGGGTACCCGGGTAGTGTCGCAATTACCCGACATATGGCTTCGGGTAGTACCGGGTACCCGGGTCCAAATTTTTGGACCCGTGCCCATGCCTAGTATCTGCTGCACAAATTTGTTAATATGTACATTATATACCTACAAATTAAACACTATAACAACTCCTAGTCCTAAGCACACAAATCATGCAATCTCACTAATAAATGAGATGCATAAATAAGGTTAGAAAAACATCTGTCTAAGTTTAAATGTCGGAAATTGTTTTTCCCCTCAAAAAGTTATCTCTGACATAATACCTTGTTGATTCCTTCAAAAGCAGCTGGTAAAAAACCAGCCGATTCCATTTATTGCTGCAGAAAGAAACCCTTTTCGTCAGAAAAACATATATACGTAATTGTCTTAATTCCAATTTGAAATGTCATCTATGACCTTCACATTACATTGCTGTCTTCAAAAAAATTGGAGAGAAACAAAGTTGAATCTTAAAACAGTTGGAAATGCCAGAAACTTTTAACCCACTAACAGTAAATTAGACAGATACTACTCCTGACCCAGATAGGGAAGAACTATAACCTACAGTAAGAGGCAGTGATCTTTTTGTTTGTATTAAATCCTTGGGTCCATGTTCAGTTAACACACACTATCCCTTTAAACAGGTGTTGTGGTTTGGCTTTTTGACTGGTTCAGGAAACAAGTACAGGATTTCTGATGAAGCTATTCGTCTGGCTGTTGGCAGCCAACATTTGGAGCTTATTTCTGATCGAGACGGAGGGTAAGTGGACGTACCTAAACCCTAAACTGACTCTAAAGGCGGGAAAGGGCGACACAAATTTTAGAATTTTTGTCAAAAAATGTCAAGAATTTACAAAATTGCGGTGACTAGGGAATTTTGGTCCGGCCAGGACAGGGGACTGACTACCTCAGTCGGGGCCAGACCCCGGTGCATCACTAATATATTTTGACACAAAAATTTGACATAAAGTAGGCGTAAAGGCCAAACAGTTAGGCAGGTGTTTTGACCTCAGATGTACAATAAGCTCATGATTAAGCTCCCACAACTTCAACCTTAATGCGCATCAATTTGCAAATTCTGCGGACTGTTATACTATTGAAACAGGGCTCCTTTTTGGGAACTTTTGTGTGATGTGGTCAAAGTTGGTTTTAGTGTGTCAAGAAAGATATCATGCAGATGGCAGAAATAAGCTTTGTACCCTAAGGTTATTCGAGTTCTAATCTAAACTAATTATTTGAATATGTAGGGAAGCAGCGGGTTGCCAGTAACTGGGGCCTGGCTGAGGCCATCGAATCCGAAGGTCCCTCAATTTCCAAAACACTTAGATTTTTGTAAGAAATAAGCGCACAGTGCTCTATGATTTTTTCCTTGATTTTCCTCCGATAAATTTAGTTTCTCAGTAAAGCAATAAAGCTTCTAGCAGGCTACAGTTTTAGAGAATAGTGACATAACATGATGATCACAAGTCAGACTAAATTGCGAAAAACATTATGCACTTTTGTATAAAATTACGGAGAGTCTTTTGATTGTAAAATATATATGTTTAGTTGTTTTAATTCTGACAACTAAAGCTTTCAACTAAAAACTCAACTAAACATCAAATAATCTTAAACATTGTGCGGGCCTTTATGGCCCGAATATTTGAGTGCAGTGCAGGTTGGAGGCCGGTGTGGGCCACAAGTTTCCGTCCGCGTCCAACTCTGGGGGGGGGAGGTGCCATTAAGCCAAAGAAATTTTTGGGAGCGGGAATGCAAAAATTTCTCATGGGGACTGGGGGCCCCCAGAAGCTGAAAGTTTTCTATTTCGTGACTTTCGTGGATTTTTTACACAGTATTCTTTGAAATTAAAAAATTCTTAATTCCCAGCACGGGCAAATTACACCAAATAGTGTATTTGGCACCCATTTTAGCATGATGGTACGATGCACTTATATTTCGCGCCGAAGCAGGCACGACAATTTTTTTGAAAATGGGCATTTTACACATGGCACGGAAAAATTTCTGGGAGGAGTCCACAGTTCCATCCCAACCTCCCCTTTGGCTACGCGCCTGGGTTGCCAACAGACAATCAGATTACAGAATTTCCCGTTTGAGGGGAGAGCAGACCAGGGGATTACGGTAGACTTTATCTTATTTCTAGAAAAGAGGCACCTATTTGGTGGAGAGGTGGGACGCGGGGAGAGGTCCCCAGTCGGTGGGGGGGGGGGGGCGTCGCCCAAGCAGGCTCGTGCGGGAAGCATTTAAATCAGTTGTTAACAACGATCAATCCCCTCCAAATGGGTCGAGTGAAGCTAAACTTTAAAAATAAATAAACTTTTTACAAAGGTACAAATGTATATGAATGTTAGCACAGTTCTTAAAGTAAGACCAGTTGCGTTATAATGAAATAGTAACTCAAAAGTTTATCCTCCAACCAAGGGTTTGACAAAGGTTGATTGATAAAATTGATAAAGTTCAGATAAAGAATAATAAAGGTATATAAGGTTGATAGACGTATATTTGGCTAGGTGTTCTTGGTATATAAAAACGTTTCACAGCTTAGAAAAAGAAAAATTTAAATTTTTTAACGCTGGGGGCGTAACATCAACCCAAAATACTTTATTAATGAACTCGGATCCGAAATTAGTTTATCGGTCCAGAGTTTCGCTAGCTCAGTAAACAGTTTGGATGTACTGTTATCTTTATGATTATTACATGAAAGTGAATGTTTTAGAATTTGGACAATATATATTTCCTACTTCACAGATATGAAATCTTGCCATTTTCAAAATATACATTTTAGCATCGGAAGATACAAAACAGAAACCAGAAATTCTAGTAATAGGTAATTGACAGCTTTAAGAGGTTTAGAAGCAATGTCAGGAAGTTTTGAGGAAAATTCACGAAAAGTTTGCGGGCAGTTAGTAGCGACTCTGGTTACTGCCAATGTACTGCCATGTTACAGTTGCCACTGAATCTTGTTTTAAAAAATTTATTTCTGATTTTTGAAAATATTTTTAAAACTTGTTTGATAAACTTTAAAATTTTCATTAAAACTTTGCAGTTTTGCTGCATTGCACCACATTACGCAAAAGTGCACTTATTATTTCACTTTTATTTCACTCCAGGGACGTGCTCTTGTTTTCAGCAATTAAATTATTTTCGCGTATTTGCACTATTATAGTGGGTGTTTATTATTTTCAGTGAGATCAAAAGTACGTAATATAAGAGTATGACAACTGGTAAGCTCTCTCTTATCAGAGCCAAACTATGCTCTGTTCGCTAACGGCCTACCCCCTCTCTAAATTAGACCTCAGTGAACAAAATAAGTTTGCCCGCTATGTTTGTGTTCTGAAGATGGGAACAGACACAAATTACACTTACACACTGCTTCTGTTTTAGAGCTTAAGCACATAAACATAGAGCGAGAGTGAGCGGACCCCCGTTTGGATACCGTAACCATACACGGACGGAGTGAGAGGGGGTCAATTTGGGGAGGGGATAAGCCGATAGCGAACATGGCATAGTTTTGGCTCGAGTGTGGCGCTTGCCATACTCTTATACATTATGTACTTTTGGTGAGACTGATAAATGCATAATTTTATATTGACCAGTTTTCGGGCCAGGGATTTAGGCCCATAAAATTTTTTAAAAAATTTATTTATCGCAAACAGTGAAGAATTGTCAAATTTAAACGTTTCTCACAGCTGAACAGTAGGGTCTTCGGAAAGAATTGCAAATTGCTCTAATTCAAAGGCCTAAATAAAAGTTCTAATTCCGGTGTTCCGTAGCACTTGAATCGATGGTTCCATTGATACCAATGGTTCCATTGTATCTCTCTCCAGTTTCGAATTGTATCTCTTTCTCTCCATCAGGAGAAACAAGAGCCTTAATTCTCCGAGAAATTCTTAACAGAAGCTTCTAATCAAGCCCATCCGGCTGGGAACTATGTGAAAATATTTTTCTTAATAGTTTTAAAGGTGTATAACAAAATAAGCTAAAAACGTGAAGTTGATTTGCGAAAACTTGCCTCAGTTGACTGCAGCACCCTTGTGCTCGCGCTCATGTTCAAATTGCACACAGTTGATGGCTCGTAACTTACTGAAAACTGAACGAAACAACTCAAAATTTAAACTTGATATGCACGACATATGTGGATAACCGCTAACCTATATGTGAAAGAACGAAATCCGTTGCCTAAAACCTTTTCATGATGGACCCCCTTAAATTCGAAAAAGAAACATGAATAGATTATGAGCACGCAAGGTGGAGGGTTGGCATATGCTAGCAATTAACAAAATTTTTGGTTAATTTCAATTCTCAAATGAGGTCTAGCTAATAGGCTTAGTGGCTGTGGCATGCAGTGAATGCCTAAATTAATTCTTTCTGATCGGTCAATTATTAGCATGGCGCCCAGAAAATGAATTTAGGACCGAAACATTTTTACATATTTTTACACTTTTTAACACACTTTTTACATTGTTAAAAACAGGTGTAAAAGATTAAGTACTTTTTACATGTAAATTAACAACCTGATGGCATAGATAGTGTAAAAAGAATGTTATTGTCTGTACTGGTGCTTCATGACTAATAAAAGAGACTCGCCTAATGACTATGCAGGTTCACAATCGGTAGTGTATGCCTACCGCTCCTCCTCGTGCCTATCTAATAAAGACCTAATTAAGATTAGCAGAATTTAACACGATACTTTTAATCTCCAATTTACATCAAATTATTAAACATCATTTTCGTCAAAACATATAAAACTATTCAGACAAGTACCAAGACCAACTTGACCAAAACCGTACCAAATAGTACTCAAGTCTCAGCTGCCAATTCTGAGGACAAACCCGAACCCAACCAACCGTATGGTAACACTTGACCAAGACATACCAAACACCCCAACTTCTCTTCAAAAGACTCCATTTTGGAAAACTACTGAAGTAGCTAAAGTTTGAATTTAGCATCATCATTCATGAAATAATTTACAAAATTGATGCTGTTTCTAACGAATATTTCACAAATTACCCCCTCTTTGGCCCGCGCGCCCTCGCCGCGG
>JASAND010016614.1:0-19715 GCA_030248195.1 Trissonchulus latispiculum | reverse complement strand
TTCGTTCAGTTACGTATTGCTGGTTTTGCAACATTTTTCGCTTTGCCTGTACTTATGTAGCTTTTGTGTTTTCAGATGGCGAAACCTCTAAGCCGGGTTTCTGTGAGACTCTTTTTGTGGGCCCCAACGGGGAAGACTTGTACCGTTTGGAAGAGCAACGGGTCCAACGGCCGCTGGAATGCGGTACGTAAGAGTCTAAAAACACAACTTAAAGCATGAAACTAAATTTTTTGATTGTTTTATGCAACACTGGTGTGACCTCTATAATAATACGGCATTTGTAGAATTACAATTAAAGGGAAGAAAGGGAGAAGGTGCCATGAATTTATAGTGAATGGAAGCCGTAAGTGCCACTTATGGCTTTTTGCAACAAACTTTCCAAAATTAGTTAAACGTGCACCAATGTGGCAAATCTCCAAAAAGCGTCGTGGAGATGTTTCCTTTTGCCTGATGAATCTAAATTGCCCACTAGTTTTGCTCTAGCACCTATCCTTGGGGCTGGGGGGGCACCCTGATGGAGGTGGGACCGAACCGTGCCGCAAATTCATTCCTTCATAAATTAATTTGGTGTGTGCGGTCGCGGTGGGCTAGGGAGAACTACAAAATAAGTTATATTAGGATTCGCCAGGACCCATGTGACGCCCCGGACCGGGCACCGGGTCCAAAATGGCCCAAAATCGAAATTTTCAAAAGTGGTCGTGTTCGGTATCATGAAAGCCCTTGGTGAGGCGAACATTTTTTGTCATTGGAGGACCCCTCGTTGTATTACATGAAATTTGAAATGAAAATTTCATGAAATGAAATTACACGAAATATTCAAATAAAACAAACCAAACCGATCTAGCTGCTGGCCTGTGAAAAAATCTAACACAACCGAAGTGCTACAATAGCGAAAGTCCGACTTTGGGGGCTTGGCACAGAAACTTTTTTCAGAACTTTTTATTACGAGTCGAGATTTTGCAAAATAGCGATTTTAGGCTAATAAGGCAAAGTTGATATTAAACAGGTGAATCTGATTTAAGGAAGTCTTTGTGTTAAAAGGTTATATCTAGTGATTCTAGTGTAGAGTGCGGCCCTTATAGCAAAAGTGTGTATTCAACAACAACAGTTTCTCTTTAGGCACACTGTCAGTTTTAGGCAAAACCAGAAAGTTCCTGTCTGTTGTATTGTTGTTGACTGGCGCAATGTTTTGTGGACCTGATACATGCTGCTTACTCCGTGACGCGGCGTCAGGCCGCTCAGTCCGCTGTCCCTCCCTGGCCGGTGCTTTTTTCCGCCAGGTTCTACAAACTTATTACACGTACTTGTGCTTGTACTTGGGCCTTCGTCATCGCAGGATCTGCAACATGAAGGGCTCCGCTAGTGGCCGTGTAGCTGAATGGTTAAGGCGGTGGGCTTCGGATCGGAAGGTCCGGGGTTCGATCCCCACCGTAGCCATAATGACGCTACATTGTTTCCTTGAGCAAGAAACTTAGGCAACAGCTCCGCCGGTCGGATGAGGCGTATTGGTGGGCCCGTGTACTGTCTTGCTGGGGACAGGCACGCTAAAGAACCCTAATCCGCTTATCGATAAGAGTAGGGCGCTGATTGACCCTGAGCAATGGCCGTCCCCGATGTGCCCCGACTGCGGGGAGGAGTCTGGGACCCTCTCCCATGTGCTCCTCAATTGCCCCGCCCACGCCGTTCATCGAATCCGGCACCTAGGTCCCCTGACCCCTTTTTCTGACCACACCTTCTTAGGCTCCGTTTTCGGGTTCAGACCAGAAGCAAAGGACTGCCAGGCTTCTTTCTTCAGACGTTGGATTAGAGCCAGGCACTCGCGTTTAGTGTTGATCCAGTGTGTCCTGGCTTTCGGGTTGTCCAGCGCGGCTGCGCGGGCGGTGCGGCAGCGCCTGATTGCTTCTTCTGCCTCCCTACACCAGCATGGAGTTGGTCGCATGCTTCGACTAGCGGCCAGCAGGATTCTGCTGGAAAGGGCTTCGCCGGCAGTGTGGACTCCTGATGTGGCTGGGGGTGCTGGCATTTTTTTAGGGTTTTGAAAGTGGGGGGGGGCTTCGCCCCCCCCTGGGAGGAAGTGGGGGGGGGCTTCCGAAAAGTGCCGGGGCGAGCCAAAAGTAAAATATACCGAAATTTTTAGCGAAAAATTAGAATTTTTAAGGTAAAAACGCAAAAAATCGCTGTTTTTAAGCTGAAAATGAGCTTGTAAGCCCATAAATTATATAGCTAATAATTGTGAAATTTTTGAAAATTTGACCTCAAAAACTTAATTTTTTGACAGTTTTGGGCGACCCCCAAAAAAGTGGGTGGGGGCTTTCCGAAAAGTGGGTGGGGGCGAAAGTGGGGGGGGGGGCACCGAAAAGTGGAGGGGGGAACCCAAAAGTAAGGTGGGGGCCCCCCCCCCCCCCCCCACTAAAAAAATGCCAGGGGTGTGGAAAGTCCTTGAGCCAGGATTGGGTTTTTTCCGGAAAAAAATTATTGCTTGAGGCTTGAGCAGTTTCTGTCGTCGTCACTAAAGTCGGACACAAAAATGTGTGTACAAAATCTGCAAGGCCTCCAGTGAACTCAACATACGTCGTAACTACATAAAACCGTATATTTTCGGAATCCTTGCAGCGAGATGAACATTTTTGAAAAATTTAAAATTTTTTAAAATTTCAAAAATTTTAAAATATCGGTTTTTCGGGGAATTTTTTCGGACCGTTCAAGCTATTCAGCTCATTCTTTCAGAAAAATTTTCCGAAACTGCTTCAAGTGAGTGGGGGAAGCCCAAAAAAGTGGGGGAGTGGGGGAAGCCCAAAAAAGTGGGGGGGGCACCCCCACCCCATCCCCACTAAAGAAAACTCAGGTAAAAGTTTGGAATTCTCTGCCTGCGGGATCGCGGGGGTGGGGCACCCACCCACAGCATGGTGAGGCCACTTTTTTGTGAGTGACCCACAGCATGGTGAGGCCACTTTTTTGTGAGTGGTATAATGACCAAAGTTGTTCGCCGCACCAAGTGGTTTCATTTTGATACCAAACTTGACCACTTTTGAACACTTTCATAATATTTGACCCCCACCGGACCCACTGGGAGTGGGGCACCCACCCACAGGACGATGGGGCTACCTTTGGATGGTATATATAAAGTCCCGGACCTGCGATGCTGGGATGACAGCCTCAACGGTGGCTGCAGGGCCGTCAACGGTGGCAACGCCGTCCTGGTGATCTCCACAGGGCGCTGCGGAGGGAACGCAGGCGGCGGCTAAGGGCACGGAGGACCCGACTGGAGGCAGAAGGGAACCCTGGGCCCATCATCCCAATGGCGTCGACTCAGCACCTGATCGGCCCTGCTCGGGGCCCATGTCGGCCCTCGGCTGGCCGGTGCCGGCTCAACGGTCGCGCTCGGAATGGTCATATGGTCACCCCCCTCTCCCCGGTGGTTCGCTTAGTGGCACCGAAGGACCTAATGCAGTTCAGTGGCGCCACTCGTGGGAAGCCAAAGAACGTACGGCTGGCCACCGTCAACGTACGCTCCATTCGCCGGGATACCGGCCACAAGACTCAGGTGCTGAAGGAACTCTATGTTCGGGAGAGCTTTTACGCAGTCTACCTCTGCGAGACCGGACTTCCCGGCCCCGGATTTGGAAGATAGCTGGACTCTGATCTACGACAACGTGGCGGACGCTATCTTCGCCGGAGTGGCCATCCTGCTGAGCCCTGCCTTCCAGGCGGTCGGGGCACAGACTGTCGCTGCCGGGAACGGCCGAGCCCTTTCAGTCTCTCTCAAGTCTGCTGGCCGGGAGCCCCCGTGGCACGTCATGGTCCCTACCGCCAAGGCTCAGACGGCTGCAATCGACGAGTTCTACCAGTCCCTCTCTGACGTCCTGCGACGGACGCCACGCAGAAGCTTACTCTGGTTGGGGGGAGATCTGAACAGCCGGCTGGGTCGTCGGATGGACTACGAAGAAGAGCTGACTGACGACGTCCTCGGCCTTCATGGAGTGTCGGACCAACGGAATCACATGGGCACGCGACTGATCCTCTTCTGTCAGCTGGAGGGTCTCCAGATAACCAACGGATTCCAGCGGCTGAATGTTTCCCACCTTACCACCTGGTTCCATCCCAGGTGGAGGTATCCAGCGATGCTGGACCTGTCTCTGGTGCGACAGTCCTATGCGGCCTGTGTGCGACGGACGACTGTCCGTCCCTCCCTGGATGTGTGCTCCGATCACAAGCTTCTGTCGGTGGTCCTGCAGCAGCGAGTAAATCTTGCCCTAGCCTCCCCTCTGGCCCAGAAGTGGACCCGTCCACCCCCCTCCAGACTGTCGAGACCGAAAAAGATCAACGTGCCACCCATGCCACCCAACGGATCCGGGAGGAGGCTCCCGATCAGGGCCCGGGGCCGACTTCACGGAGATCATCCGTGAAACTGCAGTCGAGGAAATTGGAATCAGACCTGGTCTCCAGAAATCGTGGATGGCCGAAAATCAATCAGAGATCAGACGGCTAGCGCTGGAGAAACAGGAAGAGTACCGGCTCCACCAATCTAGGCCCTCTGCAAGATCCCGGCGACGGTATCGGGAGACTACTCACCGGATCCGGCGGCGCTTGCGAGAGATGGAAGAACAATGGTTCCTGGAGAAAGCCAATGCCATCGAATGCAGCTGGAGGAGTGGCAACTCCCGTGATTTCTGTCTCCGGATCGTGGAATTGGTCAAGGAAGTCAAGGAGTGGTCTTCGGTTCAGGCCACGCGCCAGTGGTGCCCTTCACCTGGAAACACTCAGTGACCACTTTGGAGGGATCCTCAACATCACGCAACAAGTCGACTGGTCCGTCTTGCAGGACCTGCCGAGGTTCGAGAATCCATGCACTGGAGTCCACCCTCTCTGGAGGATATACAGAAGGCCATCCAGCGGCTGAAAAAAGGAAAATCCGAGGGCTTATCCGGCGTGCCTGCTGAATGTATCAAAGACCTGCCAGCAGTCACCGAAATCCTACATGAGGCGCTTCTAGATCTCTGGGACAACGACGGAGGTGTTCCTGCTCTTCCGGCTGGGTGGCTGGACGCCGTTCTAGTCGCCCTGTACAAGAACAAAGGCAACTTCTCCGATCTAGATAATTGGCGCGAAATCGTCCTCTTGGAAGTGCTCTCCAAGGCAGTCAACAACGTCCTCAATTGGCGCCTGCAGGCAGTTGGTGAAGAAGTGTGGGGCGAGGAGCAGCACGGATTCCGGCCGGACCGGGGAACTGTTGACTGCATCTTTGCCCTCAGGAGGCTGATGCAGGACTTTGGCGTTACTCTGGCGGCCGACGGAGATCAGGATGACCGACTGTACATCCTATTCATCGATCTGAAGAAGGCTTTCGACTCCTGTGATAGAAGCCTGATCTGGTCGCTGCTGGAGCGATGCGGGATTCCTGGCAACGTGATCTCTGTGAACCTGTGGCGATCCCGATGTGCAGAGGAGGTGCCGGATTTCCGCGTCTCGGTCCAATTCAAGCGGGACCTGAAAGTCCGCACTATCGTCAAGCAGCGCCAGCTGAAGTCCAACAATGTCTGCATCCTCACCGATATGGAATATGCGGACGACACTGCCATCCTCTGCCGTAGTGGGGCCTCCTTCCGCCGATGCACGGAGATTCTGGACGAGTGCGTTAGGCGCTCGGAGGAGAGATCAACCTGACGAAAACCGAATGGATGGATGTCCCTGCGGCGGCGGGTGGGCTCCTCCTGGTCCCAGGAATTCTGCTACCTGGGATCAATAATCGGCGTGGATAGGGACTCTTTATTCGGTTGCGTCCCCGACACTCAGCGCCGGATCTGCAGAGCCTCCGCGGCTTTAAGCTCAGGGGAGTCTGGCGCTCCGGGGTCTCTAACAGGACCAAAGGACGCGTCTTCCAAGTCTGTATCATCGCCTCCGTACTCCTGTACTGAATTGAGTCGAAGACCATGGACGGTACCACGCACAACAAGGAAGCCAGTCGGAACCTGCAACTCACCCTCAACGGAATGAATCTGCCCCTAAACAAGACTCCAACATTCCTTGGGGTAACCTTCGACCGCCTGCTGAATTTCGGTCTACACGTCCAGAAGCTGAAGTCGAAATTATGGCCAAGACTGAAGGCGCTGTCCCGGCTTTCTGGGACCAACTGGGGAAGCTCCAAGGAAGATCTACGACTGGTGTACTTAACGTATATCCGGTCCGCTATGGAATGGAATATTGTGCTGCCGCCTGGATTCCTGGAGCTGCCCCAACCCACCAGCAATCTGTAGAAAAGATCCAAAATCAAGCTGCAAGGATTATAACTGGATGCGCCAAGGCCGCTCCTACAGAAGCACTCCACCTGGAAGCCAACCTCGTTCCGGTAATCCACAGATCAAAAGAACTGGCTGCTATAGCACGGGAACGATCGCTACGCCTACCCAACGATAATCCAAGGGCACTGTTGTGTCTCCCTGGTATCCCTGGACAGAGATACCGAAGGAACCTGGTCACTCAGAAATCGTGGGTGGAAATGGGGAAGTCCACAGCTGAATCTGCCGGACTCGAGCATCTACCTAGGGAACCGCTACTTCCGGTTCACAAGATCCAACCCAGTGATAGACTGCTACCAACCGAAATAAATAGCGACCTGCCAACGCCCACAAAACGAAGTGATCCACCTGAGCAGCGCAAACGTGCTGCCATGCCAGTTCTGAACCAGCACTCCAACTCAGAAGTAAAAATTTGGACCGACGGAGCAGCCGTCGGAGGCACCTCAAACGGAGGAAGTGGCATTCTTGTGGAGTGGCAACGACTACAAGAACCAATTTCCATTTCTGTCCCTGCAGGGGCTGCCTACTACTACTACTACTACTATTTTATTGCCAGTACAACACACACTAGGCAATTGCTATGAAATAACAAAACAGCAAGTGATAAACATGAAGTGTACACAGCCACTGAAGACCGAGGAGAGCCATTACCTGGCTACTAATGCTCGGCCTCGGAGGAAATCAGAAAACAGACTGAGCGGATTCTTTCTTTAAAAATGTTTAAAGATCTACTTTCCACGATATTATTTGGGAGTGCATTCCATGCAGCAACAACTCGGGAGGTAAAAAAGTACTTACAAACGTCAAGTCGATATCTTTTGTGAAAAAGCTTCCAGTTGTGCCCTCTAGTAGTAGTTGTACGTGAAAACTCGAAGAAATAGTTAACAACATTTGTAGGTCAACATAACCATGCATAATTTTATAGGCAAATATTAAGTCTCTTTCGATTCTTCTTTTTTCTAAGCTCTGCATATCTAATCGGGATAATCTTTCCGAATACGGTAATAGTTGCATACCTGGTAAATTTTTTGTGAAACGTCTTTGTACATTTTCTAAGAGATCTATATCCTTAAGCAAGTAAGGATTCCAGACTTCAGAAGCAAATTCCAATTTAGGTCTAACATTGGCATTAAAGATTTTTTATAAGAAAAGAATGATTCCTTGTAACAAACGTTCTATAAATCATGTTAACCAGTTGAAAGGCAGCAGCAGCAATTTTTGAGCAATGAGTACTACTTTTGAGATCACTGGTCACATAAACCCCCAGATCCCTACACAGGAAACCTTTGACAAAATTTCATTATCAAGGTGGTAATCATAGCACGGATTATTTCGGCCAACGTGAAGAATTGCACATTTTACAACTGCAATCGTTAGTTGCATTTTCTTGAACCATTTTGCGATATTTTCTAGGTCTTGTTGAAGCTGGTCAGATCCAAATTTTGTGGAAAACGCAATATATATATAGCTTTGAGTCATCAGCAAACAATTTAATTGAACAGTATTTCACTTGATCGACTAGATCGTTGATATAAATTAAAAATAAAATAGGTCCCAAAATGCTACCTTGAGGTACGCCCGAAGTTACTTTAAGCATGTTTGACAACTTTCCATTTATATCTACATACTGATTTCTATCAGCTAAATATTGGCTCAGCCATAAATACGTTCTTTCAGATATACCCAAATTTTGAACCTTTGCTAGCAATTTTGAATGTGACACACTGTCAAAAGCTTTTGCTATATCCATATAGACCACATCTACAAAGCTTCCACTGTCAATCGCCTTAATCCTGCATCCTAATGCCTGCAACAGCTTCAAAGCGGAACTCCTGGCGATTAGTGAAGGTCTGAATTGGGTAGCCAGAAATAAAGGGCACCTCAGACCACATGACAGAATTGTCATATTCACGGATTCACAGTCTGTCGTCCGTCTGCTAAAATCAGGAATCCGCTCCACTATCAGTCCGAGTTTAGCCAATATATGGGAGAAATTATGGCATCTCGAAAAGCAGCGTTGTACGATACAGTGGATCCCCGGTCACTCCAATATAGCCGGGAATGAAACAGCTGATCAACTGGCGGCGCAAGGCTCATCAATGCAACAGGAGGCTGTACCAATCGACTATGCCTCCGCAAAATCAACAATCAGGAGATTCGTCAGAAACTCCTGGCTAACTAGTTGTACCCACCAACGGACAAAAGAAATCTTCCGCCAAGATGGCCCCACTCCACCTCAGCTGGAATCAGGTCTCCCCAGAAGGGACAGGGTGATCCTGAGTCAGCTACGAACTGGAAAATCAATGTTACTGTCTGAATTCCGCCATGTGATTGACCCTGAGCAATGGCCGTCCCCTATATGCCCTGACTGCAGAGAGGAGTCTGGGACCCTCTCCCATGTGCTCCTCAATTGCCCCGCCCACGCCGTTCACCGAATCCGGCACCTAGGCATGTCCCCTGACCTGTCCTGCCTTAGACGGAATCCGGAGGCAGTCCTGGCCTACCTCCGAGGGAGCGGACTTATATAGTCCGCCGTTTATGGGAAACCAACAACGACCGCCTACCAAACAACAACAACAACAACCATGGACGGTCGGCAGATGAAGGTCCTCAGGCATTTCTGGTACTCCTGCCTGAAGTCAATCAAGGGTCTGCACCTCCACATTCGCTAGTCTGACCTGTGGGAAGAGTTCGGAATGCCCGACGTCAAGGATATGGTTAGGCAGAGGACAGCAGGGTTCATGGGCCACCTGGCCAGAATGCCCAGCACCAGAATGTCCTTTCGGCTGGCGTTTTGGCCATGCGGCAGATCGAGTCCCTCAGATACAGATATCGATCCCTCAGATCCTCTTTTTTAGCTCATTTTGCAAAAAAATCTTCCCCCCCCCCCCCGAAAATTTCTTCACCCCCCCCCGGAAGCCCCCCCGCCCCGGAAAAAATGGTTTATATACTCTAGTCAGAATTTCATTTGTCAGAATATCACTAGTCAGAATTTCATTTGTCAGAATGTCACTAGTCACAGAATTTCATTTGTCAGAATTCCACTTGTCAGAATTTCATTAGTCAGAATTTCATTTGTCAGAATTTCATTTGTCAGAATTTCATTTGTCAGAATTTCACACTTGTCAAAATAATTATGGGTTATGTGTAATAATGCCACAATTCAGTACGTGATATCCTTCATTTCTCAGAATTCCATTATTTAGAATAACTGCAGAGCAATTTGGGTTTTTGCCTGGCCGCTCTACAGTCCTACAACTCTTAAAAATGTTTCGAAGACTGGACGGCTGCACTTGATAACGGGAATTTTATAGATATAATTTATATGGACATTGCTAAAGCTAAATTAACTGAAAAGGTAAAATCGTAGGTGTTTCTCAACGTTTCTATTTATGGCTATTTGATTATAACCGATCGTAAACAGTATGTCGAAATTGGATCAGCTTTATCCTCCTACAAGAATGTTCTATCGGGAGTCCCTCAGGGGAGCATTCTAGGCCCTGTTCTTTTTCTTATATACATTAATGATCTTGCATCAGAAATAGATCACTCATCCTTAAAATTGTTCGCAGATGACTCCAAACTGTATTTTGCTTTCTCTAAACACTTTGGCACACAGCAACTGCAGTTAGATCTGCTGCGACTTGAACGCGGTTCAAGAATATGCAGCTTAAAATAGCCGCACAAAAATGTGTAGTCCTGCATTTGGGTAGAAATAACCCGTGCCACCGGTATTATATCAATAACACTGAGATTATAGGTGATAATGTTCGAGATCTTGGCATCATTGTAACTAACGACCTAAAAAGCCACCGTCACTGCTCTAAGCTTGCCAGTGATAGTATGAGCTTGGTACATTTTCGAAGCTCGAAGCTTTGTCTCCAGGAAAACTGGGTTTTTGATAAAACTTTATAATGTCTATATTCGCCCCAAATTGGAATATGCTTCTGAAATATGGAACCCCCACTATTTAGATGATATCGACTTAATTGAAAGGGTTCAAAAACTTTTTACAAGAAAATTACCTGGTATGTCTGCAATTCTGTACCCTGAACGGTTGGTTAAATATAAATTGGGTATAAAAAGCCTCGAAGAACGAAGACTGTTTAAGGATTTAGTTCTAAATTTTGAATAATGAACTCGATATTTCTGCAGACAATTTTTTCGCACGGTCAGATGTAACTAACACTAGGGGCCATAATTTAAAATTATATCACAAAAGATCGCGCTTGGACGTAAGAAAGTATTTTCTGTCTAACAGAATTGTTTATATGGAATTTATTACCGAACTCCGTAATCAACAGTGAAAATTCAGCTATTTTTAAACGTAGTTTGCAAACAGTTTCTTTAAACAAATATTTGAGAGGACGCACATTAGTAGCCAACTCTGGCTCTGTATGATCCCTTGCTTTGCAATATGTATGTCAATTGTTAATTTTATAACGGTCTGCTGCTGTTCAGTGATATTAACTCTTCTATATCTATCATTTAGAGCTCGCGGCTTAACGAATCTTTAGTGATTGAGCTCTAACCGTCTAAGCATTTTGCATTTTAGGAAATTTATATTCTTGTTCTAAAAGGCATTCGAAAATAAACTTTTTGCCCAATCGGAGATTTCGCTAAAGCTAGTGCTGAATGTGAGTAGGCTGAAATGTTTGGAGATGACGTAGCGAATAAACAGGATTAAGATATTGTTACAATGAAAACATTCCAATTGGAAATGCACTTGTGGATTTAATAATGTGATATGCTAAATGCTAATAACTTACAATTGTTTTATTTTAATTTGTTGCTTTAAAAATTGACATTGGTACCGTAATCTTACTTTGGTGATCTGTGACTTCGCATTTTCCAATTGCATTAAAAGCACAATTGTTTAAGGGGCAACTAAGTCCAACAGTAGCATGAACTAGTTTAGTTCTATCCAGCCTGACATTTCAGAAATGTGAATTTCTGGCAAACGAAGTTCTGACCTGTGGCATGTTTCTGACTAATGAAATTTTGCAAATGATATTTTGATGTATAGTGAAATCATGACTAATGAAATTCTGACAAATGAAATTCTGACAAATGATACTCTGACTAATGAAATTCTAACTAGAGAAGTTCTGACAAATGAAATTCTGACAAATGAAATTCTGACTAACGACATTCTGACAAATGAAATTCTGAACTGGCTTATCCCTAGGGGGGGGGGGGCCGCACCCCATTCGGCGACATCCCCCCCATTCGAGGAGCCCCCCCCCCATGAAAAGCCCCCCCCCCCCATAAATCCCGACCACCTCCCCCCCCCCCATAACCCCAAAAATTGCCAAATTTTACCATTTTTTTACCCAAAATTTTCAAAAATTTTTCCGGCTTCGCCGGATGTTTCACCGAATTTTCTCTATTTTAGCTTGAAAAAAGCCTAAAATTAGTAATTTTTTATCGATTTTTAGCAGTTAGCACACAAAAAAACCACAAAAATTGAAAAAATTTTCTAAAAATATGCCCCCCCCCCCCCCCATTTTGGGTGGGCCCCCCCCCCCATCGATGGGGGGGGGGCCCCCATGAAGCCCCCCCCCCCCCATAAAAAATTGCCAAGGAATAAGCCAGCTGACTAAAGAAAGTAGACGAGAAAAAATCCCTAAAAAATACCCTGTCAAGGGGATCGAAAGAAAATCATGGGTTGGTATTCTGATGTGGCCAGGGCGCTGCCGGGTATAAGCCCCTCCTCTTGGCCCCTGCAGTCACAAGATCGAGCCTATTGGCGCCCCTCTATTCGAGGCCTCTCGGCTATTCTGAGACAACCTGGCTGCCCGTTCACATGCCCGGAACCTAACTGCGGAGAAGGCTTCGACTCCCAGCTGCTGCTGGTCTGGCATCTCAGACGCTGCCACACTGCCTCTGCTGCGCCTTCCGATTCTTATCTTATCTTTAAATCGGCACTGCACTTGACATTCGGAACAACTAACGCTAACGCATATACTTGGCTGTTTTTCAAGTTGCTTAGGTAACCTATTACTTTTTCATGCTTTTTTATTTCTTGTGACAATTCTTGTTTTATTATGTAAGAGTTTTGATTTTTACGAACACGTGTTTCGTTTTTTCGCAAATTAATTTTTTCTGAAATAATCACAAAATTGCAATAGAAAAATTAGTGTTTTCAAAATGCTCAGCAATTAATTTAGTTGTTAGTCTTCTTGCATGCAATTGCTTATTATCCGTGATGCTTCAGATTTTGTGGATCGCGATAAACCTCGTGTTCGTCTAGAATACAATGAACGGCTGAAATTAGCGCGTGAACGTGTCGCAAAGATGGAGCAACAGTAAGTGTATAGGTTACGTAGGAGTAAAAATGTACCTGGTGCTAGTGTTTGAGGCCGGCCGGCCTAAGCCGGCCGGTGGCCGGTGAGGCCGGCCGGCTAACGGCCGACCGGCCGGCCGCCGGCTGGGCTACAAATCACCAATTAGAAATTTACAAAATAGAGCAACTAAGCCTAAAATGAACTCCAAATCTAATTATGCTAATTTTCTATGCTATGCTGTATTACTTTTATAAGATAATATCCGAAAATAAATATCTTAGCAGTTATAATAACTGCACTGCAAACTGCCTTTCTACCGGCCGGCCTACGGGCTCACCGGCCGCCGGCCGGCCGGCGATCAGCCGGCCGGCGACCGGTCGGTGAAACCCCGGCCGGCCTCAAACACTACCTGGTGCCTAGTACTGACAGTTGGTGGCTATTGCCAAGTCCTTTAGTAAAGCTTTGCAATTGTTAATTAAAGTTATTTAAGCTAAGTTAGTTAATTAAGTTGATTTAAATTGTTTGAAATAATGCCACAAACGCTGAAGCGATCGCTGAAAAGCGCTTATCAATTATATAATTTGATACCTAAGAGAAAAATGAAAATTAAACTTCTCTAGCTTACGTAATATTCAGGGCTGCCTAGCGCAGCTTGGTCTAGTTTTTGTTGTTGCATTTGTTCGTAGCTGTTGTTTCTTGTTTGCTGCAGTTCTTGGTTGCTGCCACTCGCAGCAAAAGGTTGGTATGTAACTGAGGCCCCTGAAACTACCGTAGGACTTTTGGGGTCTAATTTAATTGGTTAAAAGTGGAAAGTCAGCCCCGTTCTCTATTTGCTAGAAATCTGCAATCTGTAGGGTTGGGCATCGGAAAAAAGTCCCGGAAAAAAGGGTTTTTTCCGTTTTTTTCCTTTTTTCCGGAGGGTCGGGAAAAAACGGAAAAAAAGTCGGAAAATTTAATAATTCTTGGAAGTTTTAGAAGTGTTCAAATGAAAAATTTTAGTGATTTTTCTCAAATTTTGTTCATTTTTTCCAAATTATTAGCTTTGCTTTGAGTTTGCTCTAATTTTGAAGCCCGAACTAATTTGACGTATTCTTAATTTGTCATAAACTACTCAGATTTATGAAGTATTATTGTCAGTTCAACGAGAAACTAATTTTTGAAGTTAACTGGTCAATTTAAGCATTTCAGCCAACAGCTATGCTCTTCTTAGTTACAACAGTTCATTCTTGCTTCAACACTGAAGCCCTGCTTGCTTATACCCGCACATCTTTAGTAAATGGAAACTGTAGCAAACGAACTTTATACTAACATCTAAACTCCAAAGTTGTGAAAGAAACATTATGCGGAGCGCCCCTCATAATATGAGCTATAAAGGCACTTTGCGGATTAGGGAAACTGTTAATCAGCCAAAACTAATTACGGTAAGGAGTTGAGAGCTAAACTTTAGATTTTTGAAATCTTCAGGCCAAGAGAAAGCAAAGAAAAAGGGTAACCTACAGCTGAAGAAAGCAAGTATACATTTAGGTGACAGACTGGAGCTATCATTTCATGACCGCCACCATACTTGATTACACCAATAAAAAGTGAAAACAAAATTACCAACTTCCAAAAACTAAGAATCTCTGCAATAAACTAAAAGAAAAATAAATTCATAACCATAATATAATATATACGGCCATTTGATAAAGCAAGTATCTAAAGTGTAAACATAAACTTTTATTCGGGTTAAAGTGCACTCATTTGCTGACCAAGGCCAAGAGCTTTCGAATGATCACAATTGCCCGGAAAAATGAACTTTGAAAAAATCGACTTTTTGATACAAGTTTAAAAGTGGGTTTTTTATTTTTTCTCTGTATCGACCACTTTTTGACATTTATAAGGCCATTTGCGCACAGAATTTTTCAAACGGCCCATGGGAAAAAGTTTTCTATACTAATTTTCGATTACCTATATATTGGTGCAGATCAAGTTTATGTTTGATTTCCGAATTTCGCTCTGGGTCGATTTACAGATGATCAAAAATGGAATAATCGACGTTTTTGCCATTTTGGTCGTTTTTAAGTCCAATTTTGCGCACACCGATTTTTCAAACGGCCCATGGAAAAACTTTTTCTGTACTATTTTTTTGAATCTCTATATATGGGTGCAGATCAAGTGAATGTTTGATTTCCGAATTTCGCTCTGGGTCAATTTTTACAGATGGTCAAAAATGGAACATTTAACGTTTGGACTTATCAAATTTTCACTGTCCGAAAAATAAAAAAGGTCAAAAATTTATCTGAAATTGCTTTATGGCTTTTGGGTGGTACCCATATATAGTAAATCAGGGACGCTGAACACGATGAGTATGGTTTCGAGCGGTGTGGTCCAACCCCCCACATCTTTCCCTAACGGATGATCCGATGTGTGGACCTACCTTGCCGAAGACGTGTGCTGGACTACTGGATGCCGAAGTGCCCTCATATAGCTTTTCAGCTGACGAGCCTGGAAGGAACAACAACAACAACAACAACAATAAGCCCGATCGGCCCACCCAATCTCGAGATAGACAGGGGGGACACGAAATTGTGGATAATAATAATAAGAAGAAGAATAAACATGTCCAGAACATAGGGTTCCAAACCCTTTGGAAAAGGGCGGGAACCCAGTAAACATGTCCAGAACATAGGGTTCCAAACCCTTTGGAAAAGGGCGGGAACCCAATAAACATGTCCAGAACATGGTTTTTTTTGCGTCAGGGGCTCATGGCGCAAATTTTTTTCGTGTGACGCAAATGAAATTAACCCTGACGCAAGCCTGGCGCAGCTGGATTTGAACTTCAACTAGAGGCAAAATTGTGCAAACTTGCTGGAAAAATTGTGTTTCAAACGTGATATTTCTAAAAATTTTCTGCTGGGGGCCCGCATGTCTGCCTTCTTACTTCTCGCTGAGTGCTAAGATGACTGACAAACTAATATTCTATTTAATCATTGAATATAAAGGCGCATGTAGCAGCGGGAACAGCTTGCAAGTCTTGCAGATGCACCACTTAAAAAGATTTTAATATACATTCGATATTGCAACAACCGGCCATACTTAATACCACATCAACTGGTCGCGAAAATGCTCTAAATTAATTCCTGGGAGAGTCTTAATTGCAAAAATTCTTCAACTTCTGGGGGGCTCCGCCCCCCAGACCTCCCGTGTTGGTTCTTTCTCTTCATCTTAATGCTTCACACATTAAAGTCGACTCTAAAGATGCAAAATTTAAAAAACAGGTGGAAAATGTGTTTAATGCTGTGTATTGATGGTTAAATAGTTAAACATTGGTTACACATTAAAAATGTTGAAAACACTTATTAAATCGTTTAAAAATAAATTTTATTTTTGACGCAGTGACCCCAGTTCCTGACGCAATAAAATTTTCCCTGACGCAGCATTGGCGCAAATCGTGAAACCAAAAAAAACCCTGGTCCAGAACATAGGGTTCCAAACCCTTTGGAAAAGGGCGGGAACCCAATAAACATGTCCAGAACATAGGTTTCCAAACCCTTTGGAAAAGGGCGGGAACCCAATAAATAATTCCTCTGTGCTTATATTGGCTCGGGCTCAAACTCAGTTTTGGAACATTTTCAGACTTTGGCCCTATCACAACTTTTTCCCTACTCGCTGAGAGCTTTCGAATAAGTACCATATTGACAACTTTTAGGACAATTTTTAAAATTCCGTGTTTTCCGGAAATTCCCGGATTTTCAGTTTTTCGGCCGTAATTTTAGCTGAACGCATTCCCGGAAAATGTCGCAAGAAGGAAAGTTGTTCAGCTCGACGAGCTCTTTCATTTGAGTACCATGTCGACTACTTTTGAAGAAATTGTTCAAAATCCGGAATTTTCCGGATCGAATATCTCGAAATCCGGAAATTTTCCGGAAATTTCGATTCCAGTTTTGAAATCGGCGTGGTCGACTTACCCTATGACCAACTTTTAAGCAAAATCTGAGACAACAATTTTTAAGTCCAAAATCCGGGTTTTCGTGAATTCCCGGATTTTCAGTTTTTCGGCTATAACTTTCGGTAGACGCATTTCCGGAAAATGCCGCAAGAAGGAAAGTTGCTCAGCTCGACGAGTTCTTTCATTTGAGTACCATACGTATCGACCACTTTCGGAAAAATTTTTCAAAATCCGGAATTTTCCGGGCCGAATATCTCGAAATCCGTGAATTTTCCGGGAATTTCAATTTCAGATTCGAAATCAGCGCCACCGACTTACCCTATGTCCAACTTTGAAGCAAAATCCGAGACAAAAAATTTTTAAGTCCAAAATCCGGGTTTTCGTGAATTCCCGGATTTTGAGTTTTTCGGCTATAACTTTCGCTAGACGCATTTCCGGAAAATGTCGCAAGAAGGAAAGTTGGGTCTTTTCCAGATTACCCCCCACCACTCAAAGTTGCTAAAACTCTACCAAATGAGCTGAAATTTGGTGTGGGTATGTTTTCGACCACGCTGAGTTCAAATATCGCAAAATTCTTCGATTTCGCGAAATTCGAGTTTTTTCGATTTTTTTCAATTTCTAAGGGGGAACCAAGGGTAACCGAAAAATTTTTTGTCTTCGATTTTGCTGAAAAGTTGTATATAGGGGGTTTTCTGGGTCGCAGAACACGATCTGAAGTCCGTTTTTTGATTCAGCTTTTCGTTAGCTTGATATAAGCTAAAGTTGTAAGCTAAAGTTGTAAGCTTATGCTAAGCTAACGAAAAGCTGAATCGAAAAACGGACTCCAGATTCCTGTTCTGCGACCCAGAAAACCCCTATATACAACTTTTCAGCAAAATCGAAGACAAAAAATTTTTCGGTTGCCCCTGGTCCCCCCATAGAAATCGAAAAAATCGAAAAAAACTCGAATTTCGCGAAATCGAAAAATTTTGCGATATTTGAACTCAGCGTGGTCGAAAACATACCCACACCAAATTTCAGCTCATTTGGTAGAGTTTTAGGAACTTTGAGTGGTGGGGGGGTAATCTGGAAAAGACCCGGAAAGTTGTTCAGCTCGGCGAGCTCTTTCATCTGAGTACCATATCGACCACTTTTGGAGAAATTTTTCAAAATCCCGAATTTTCCGTGTCGAATATCTCGAAATCCGGAAATTTTCCGGAAATTTCGATTTCAGTTTCGAAATCAGCGTGGTCGACTTACCCTATGACCAACTTTTAAGCAATTTAGTAATAATTTATAATTTGATAATTTCACAATTTCATAATTTCACAATTTCACAATTAATAATAACCTGATAATTTCAGGTCCAGCCAATCAAAAGTTAGAGGGGGGGGACACATACGGCAAGAAATAAATAATAAGTCAAAAGGCATCAAGTGGTTCCCGACATTTTTCCGTTTATACAAAGAGCCATGGGCGCCCCCAGGGGGGGGGGTTTGGGGGTTCCGACCCCCCCCCCTTTTTGTCCGACCCCCCCGGGAATTTTCGGGGAGAAAGCAAAAATTGAGCTATTTTTAGTGCATAAAATTAAAAATTATGAAAATTTTTCGCGCCTGCGGCGCTTTTATATCTCGATTTTTATAATTTTTGTCGATGCGGCGCTTTTCTAACCCGATTTTAAAAATTTTTCTCGCCTGCGGCGCTTTTCTATCCCGATTTTTAAAATTTTTCTCGCCTGCGGCGCTATTTTGTATTAACGTTTACAACGTTTTGGAACCTGCGGCGCTTTTTTACCTGAATTTAAAATTTTTCTCGCCTGCGGCGCTTTTTTACCTGAATTTAAAATTTTTCTCGCCTGCGGCGCTATTATGTATTAACGTTTACAACGTTTTGGAACCTGCGGCGCTTTTTTACCTCAATTTTTCTCGCCTGCGGCGCTTTCTTATCTCCATTTTACTGAATTTCCGCGCCTGCGGTACTTTTCTATCTCGATTTCAAAAAAGTGCATGCCTGCTTTTCTACGTCATGTTTTTTAATTTTTCGCGCCTGCGGCACTATTCTATATCGATTTTAACAATGCGCCTCGCAGAGCTTTTTATTCAAATCTTTTCAAGCTTTCCAATACAAATTTTGCCATTATGTCAAAGAATTTCTCAACTTTTATTGAAATCTTTTTTAAAGATTTCCGATACGGCTTTTTTCAAAATTTCAAAAATTTTCTCATACGTCTGGGGGCTCCCCCCCGCCACGTCGCGTCGAAGCTTGCGACGACTCCTAACTCTCGTCATTTTTGTGGCTCCCAAAACGAATTCTTTGTCGAAAACTTCGCCGCCGCCACCCCCCCCCCCCCCCAGCGTAAACTTGTCAGGCGAAGGCAAAAAAATTTTCCGGCTCGACCCCCTCTTTTCAAAATCCTGGGTGCGCCCCTGCAAAGAGCTTATCTGTATTCTGGAGAAGTATGTAGTTTCTTATCTTTAAGTCTACTATAACTGTTTCCCAGCTCATCCAGAGCTTTCGATTGATACCACTACAAGCTGGATTGGACAAAGTTCAATTTTCACTCAATTTGACCAATTGGGCGATTTTTGCCCCATTCGAAGGCTCGTAGCTCCTTTTTCTCACACTTTGACGCAATGAGCCTATTACAACTTTTTATCTACGCAACGAGAGCTTTTGAATGATTCCCAAATCGGGGGGTTTCCGACAACTTTTAATTTTGACCCATTTTGACCGGTTTTGGCCATTTTTGACCCTTTGAGGCTCTGTAACTCATTTTTCCTACATTTTGACGCCTTGGCCCTATTACTATTTATCCACGCAACGAGACCGTTCGAATGATACCCATATTGGGGGGTTTCCGTCACTTTCAATTTTGACCATTTGCAGCATCACCGTATCGAGTGATTGCGAATTGCGTGACACTATGGAACCCAGGTGCCCGAAGGGTCTTCCCGCATCGGGTGCCACCCTACATGCCAAATTTCAGGCCTTTTTTTCATGCCAATTTTTCCTACATTTTGACGCCTTGGCCCTATTACTATTTATCCACGCAACGAGAGCGTTCGAATGATACCCATATTGGGGGGTTTCCGTCACTTTCAATTTTGACCATTTGCAGCATCACCGTATCGAGTGATTGCGAATTGCGTGACACTATGGAACCAGATTGCCCGAAGGAGGTCTTCCCGCATCGGGTGCCGCCCTACATGCCAAAAATTTCGTCGT
>JASAND010016613.1:0-27028 GCA_030248195.1 Trissonchulus latispiculum | reverse complement strand
CGGCGTTGTGGTTGGTGGACCTTACACTACCAAAAATTGGATTAGGACAAGTAGGAAAACTGCTCCTTGCAGTCGCATGAAAAAGTTAATATGAGCTATTATGGCCAACATTTAAACGTGCTGAGGACAAGATTTAAAATGTTTAATATGAGCCAACATCTAAATAAGTAGAGGACAAGATGTAAACGTCTAACATAAGCCGCTACATTTCTCTTGGGCTCATATTGACGCAAATGAAATGGCTAATATATTTTTTATATACAAAGGCTTTCTTCAGATAGTCAAAAGGTTAGAACGGTTTGCATATGCAAGGGTGGTATGGCTGGATGAAATCTCACTAGGTAAGTATATATCGTCTGTGACAGTTCTAATTTTTATTGCCTTATTCTGGTTTATATTGGTTGCTTTTGTTAATAATTTATATACATGTATATACATACGTATAGTGAGATCTAGAAGCAACGTCGAAAAACAAACAAATGTTTTGAAGCGAAGTTGAAAAATCAGGCAATTCTGATTTTTGCTTAAAACGTATGCGCCAGTATTAATATTCAGTCTTTTCTGGCTAGGTTTAACAATGTCTGTTTAGAGGACACGTACCACAGGCGTAACCAAAGTGAGCGTCAATATGAGCCCAAGAGAAACGTAGCGGCTTATGTTAGACGTTTACATCTTGTCGTCTACTTATTTATGTAGATGTTGGCTCATATTAAACATTTTAAATCTTGTCCTCAGCACGTTTAAATGTTGGCCATAATAGCTCATATTAACTTTTTCATGCGACTGCAAGGAGCATTTTTCCTACTTGTATGTATATCTATGTATAGGCAGGTAGATGTTTTCACAAATTTATATTATCCTAATGTGCTTCCTTTTGTTCAGGTGACGTGAATAGTGCTGAAAGCGTGGCTGAATTCAAGCATGGTCCAAAAGTGAGTTTTATGGTGTTGGTTCTGCTGGCTTATTTTTAGGCCAAAATTTATGGTGGGGGGCTCGAAGTTCCTCCCCCCCAAGGCTCATGGGGGGGAACTTCGAGCCCCCCACCGAACTTCGAGCCCCCTGTATACACAATGGGGACATATTTTTGAAAACATTTATGAATTTTTACGTTTTTTGTGTAAAAATTGTTATGGGGGGCTTTTCATGGGGAGCTCCTCGAATGGGGGGGGGGGGTGGGGGGTGGGAGGTCGCTGAATGGGGAGGCGCCGCCCCCACTCTCTCCCATAAAAATAAGCCAGTTATGTTCATTATATGGCTGACTATTTCTTTAATGTGGATTAATTCTAATATTTATTCATTTTTGCAGAATCTGTAAAGAAGTTGTCTCTTCGTCTGGCTTATTTTTAGGCCAACATTTATGGGGGGAGGCTATATGGAGGGGTACTCCAAGTTGCCCCCATCTATAGGGGGCATATTTATGAAAAAACTTTTGCAAATTTTTACGTTTTTTGAGTACAAACTGCCAAAAATTCGCTAAACAACTGATTTTCAGTTTTACGCTAAAAGTTTAAGTTTACGCTAAAACAGCGAAAATTTCGTTAACCTTTTTTGAAAATTTAGGGTAAAAATGGCGAAATTTTGCAATTTTTTCGGTTATATATGTGAGTTAGGGAGGTCGGAATTTATGTGGAAACCTCAATTGGAAGGGGGTCCCGAGTGTGGGCCTGCTCACCCCACCCCCAGTAAAATAGTCAATTTGTGTTTTGTACTTTGGCTTTGGCATATGTAGGTTTCAAATCAGAAACAGTCAGTTCAACATAGAAATTTTTCTCGTATGTACGAAGATGAACTTTTTGACAAACAATATCCAGCTTTAGTTTTTGTGGACGCATCTATTTTACAAATTCCATGTGCTTACTTATAGGTTAGGATGAATTTTAAAAAATTTTCTGTCTTTTGTTTCAGGGATACACCATCAACTTTGGCACATTCCATTCTATGATTCATGGCATTGCTCATCGTAATGACCTGAAGCCTATTCGAAAGCAGTTGGCCCTTCCGCAACTGCCGAAATCGCAGTATAAGCTGCCCAAACGGTCAGTGCGGTGATTATGTTGGCTTTTAAATTAGTAACTAAACAAGTATCATCACCTTACGTTATGTAGGTGTGACTATTTTTGTGTCATAGTCTCAGTTCATTAAGGATATGGTGAAAGCAATTTGCAGTTGTCTGGTGCTCGGTGGTTTCTTATGGCAGTTTTCAGTTTTTCGATTTCAACTTCAATTTATTCTCTTTTTGTAACGATCTTTATTCTAAAGAAATTTTGTTTATACTGTCTGTAGGGGTGCACTGTTTCATTGTGATGGAGTGAACGGCTACTGTGTTCCATTTCTGGGCTCCGACAAGTCTGTGGCTTTGCGCTCTCAGGCCTACAATTATGCAAATCGTGATGAACGACCTGTAAGTGCTTCAGTCATACATGTGCGTAGGAAATGTCGCACGACTTATTACGGGGTCACAAATTTTAGCCTTAGATTAGGCCTCCTACTTAAGTGACCCTGGTTTTGCGCGAAATTGAACTGCTATCTTCGTTTTAACTTTCGCAGAACAATGAGATTAGGAAAAACATCAAAACCTGGACACCCAGAAACCTAATCGGCCTCAATCACGCGACCGGTTTCGAGACCGATGTTTTTTCTTATTGCTCTCCCCCTCCCATTCGAGGAGCCCCCATGAAATGCCCCTCCCCCCATAACCACAAAGTTGCCAAAAGTTACCATTTTTACCCTAAATTTTCAAAACATTTTCCGGCTTCGCCTTTTTTTAATGAATTTTCACTACGTATTGTAGCCTAAAAACCACTTAAATTAGTCATTACACAAAACCCGCTACAATTTGAAAAAAATTTCCAAAAATATGTCCCCCATTTTGGGTGAGCCCCCCACCATAGATTTTTGCCAAAACATGCCGACCTGTGAATCCATGGACTGGTGTCTGGTGTTTGACTTCTTATTGTCCTGAGAACTTTCACAGAACAATGATACTATTCAGCAGTCTGTTTTCAATAAGAATTTATTATTTGAAACAACTCTTGGCCGAACAGACAAACCGAACACAGGAGCAACAGTTCCAAGTAGAGGATTTTATTAAAACGTTTGTAGCTTTCTAGTGCTTCGAAAATTAACTTCTGGCAACGTACGGCAGAATTTTTCAACAATTTTATAATTTTATTTTCCTAACTTTTGCGTTTCTTCGTTGCTCCGCTCTTCTATCCCTTCCATGTCCTTTCTATCGCTTCAAGGAGTGTGGACCTTAGAAATGAGGGAGGGGGGCGAAGCATTTGTTGTTATTTGAAGAATTTATTATTAGCTGTTTCTAAAATGAGTGAAATGCACTACGTAATGTACATGATAACTTCTAAATCTAAATGTATGTACCTATGTATTTCAGATTCAACTGAATACCTACTTCAAGTCGGGAGGTCTGGGCCAGTCTATTGCCATGATGGTTTGGGCTGTCATGTTCTTCGTCATGACTCAGTTTTCCTTCACCCGAAAGCTCCTTGAAAATGTACGTACATATTACATAATATAGTATATTATTTTTACGCGCGTTTTACATTTTTTACGTTTTTTCAGGCCCGCTGTGTTGCTGTCCAGTGGGAATTTGTGTGTCAACTTTCCTTCACTTCACTGCGACTGTTCTTCGTACACAAATACGCTTTTCTGTGGACTTTTTTTGGGACCTGGGCCGCCAGACTCCCCTTATAATCCCCCCGCTCAATTCCCTCCTGGGAAGTGTCCTTGGCAAAGATGGGCTTGTTTAGATCACTAATCTAATCGAGCGTCGCGCACGAGGGCTTCCCGCATGAAGTTACAAAACTGCGAATGCAAAACCGTGCTACAAAATACTTGTATAACGAATAAGGCACAAAACCTCTGCAGCTAATGGTAGAAACTATTAAAATAACTAAATTATTAATTTTACTGAGATAAGATCCCCGGCTATCACCGGATTGCACCAATGAGGATTAGCTCGGTGTTAAGCTAACCTCAAGGTTAACTCGGAGTTAACCTGATAATTCTCGGTTAATCCGTTGCACGAAATCGGGTTAAGTTAACCTCGAGGTTAACTCCGAACTAACTTGGTCTTTAGCGAGCGGCAGAAACTTAATCCTGATTCCTATCAGGATTAACTGAGGACTAACTCAATTTTTAAGACTTCAGATTTTGTTTTTGGGAAAGGTTCGTCACTCGCTTTTCAAACTATTGTTTATACAATATGTTTCATAGTTTTTGCAAAAAGATTTTAGTACTTTTGTTCCTGCCGAGATTCGATCCACTACTCCAGTCATAGCTTTGAGCTCAGAGTTAAGGTTAAATTAGTCATCAGCTAACCTTGACAGATGATGATTGGATGCATTGACTAAAGAAACGAATCTAATTGGTTAAAGGTAACCCTGAGCTGAAGCTTAGGGTTTGTTATTCTTGACAAGATCTAAAGTTGGTGCAACGGCCTAACTTTAACCCTAAGCTATAGCTCAGCTGCAGAACAGATAATACCAACGAGCTATCTTAGTCCTATTTGGTGCAATCGGGCGTAGTTTTTCTTCTACAAATGGCGTGCATCGTGCACACATCGTGGTACAAATTTGTAGCACGATGCACGTCAGAGCTTGCGCTCGCTTATAGGACCGCCTCTTCAATAGGAAAATTATACATGAGTTATACATACAAGCTTAGTTGTTTTTCAAGAAGACTGATGTAAATTAAAATAAACTGGCATGGAGTGTATATACAGCAAACGCGGAAATTTGCCAAACGTTCTTCCCAAAATGCAAGTGCTATTTACTAAGATTTCAAGGGGGATATCTGCGCAAGTTTGTATAAGTTTTTTCGTATTTTGTCTTCGATGAAAGCCTTGCTGTTTTTAATTTAACTGACCCATAAGCTGGATTTTTCCAGCCCAGCACCCAGAAAGCCCTTTTGCAGAAAGTAATCTTTGTGGGCCTTGCTGCTCTTTTCAGAAACTGGGGTGGCAGCGAAATTTAAACCCTCACGTAACGGACGGCAGCAAGTTTTTAATTCTTGTTTTTACCGGACATGTACGTATGTATGTGTATGTACGTATATTTACTTCATGATTTTGAGGAATTGTTTTTTGTTGTTTCAGTATCCAGAAGTGTTCACCTTTGGCAAGTTTTCAAAAGCAGGTCCGACTCGTGAGCAGGTGCGTTGCGTTTCAGCGGTCTAAGTATTTATGTCTTCCTTTCTATCTTGCATTTTTAGGGTTTTGAGAGTGGGGGGTTGTGGCGGGAGGACTTCCGAACCGCGGAGGGATTGCAACCGCATGGTATATACGTATATATAAACCTAACTGTTTAGCGTAAAATTAGCATTTTTGAGGTAAAAACGCAACACGTTGCTGTAATACACAAACAAATTGCTGTTTTAAGCTGTTTTTCCTATAAAATTTGCAAACATTTCTCTTCTGTCATTCCAAAGGGTAGGTGCTTATACCCTGAGACGCCCCCCCCTGTGCGCTCTTGCTGCAGCTTTATCGTAGCATGTCAGATGTTGTGAATTCCATGAGACACCTGACACTAACTTTCCCAGTAACGTGGAGAGTGATTCAGTTGTGTATCTGTATTGGAGAGAATGGTCGACTTGTTTGAGAATGTTTGTATGGAACATGTATTTTTTATTTTTTAAATTTACTATTATTTAAATTGTTTTCTTGTAATTTCATTATCAGCTAAATTATTTTCCTGTAATTTCAGGTAGAGGAGGCCAAATTTTCCTACTGGTTCTTTGGAAAGGGTTGGGACAAGAAACTCCCCGATCCTAATGTCCAGCATGAAACTGAACCGAACATGGAAATGGTCACTCGCGTGGACGGACCAGGTATTTATAACAGTGTGGAAATTTTTTGAGCTTTTTCTGTAAAAATATAAAGAAATTTCTGTTCCTGTTTTTTTCCGTCTTTTTAGTGGGATTTTTTTGCGACTAGTAGGAATGGCAGCTTTAACCAATTTAATAGTTTTGATTAAATGTAAGACTAATATTAACATGTCCTTATTACTCCAAATAACCTGTTGAAAGCATTTTCACATTTTTCAAAATCTTGCAATTTTTTGGAAAACAGCTATTTATAGTTTTGTGTATAATTTCTAAATATTGAAATTATCCGAACAGGGTTAAACCAGTTTCTGAAAATAGTTTCACTATCATCCGGCGTTTACCTAAATTAATTTCTTCACTTACAACATTATACCAGCAAACGTTTGCCATTCTTATATTTATTTATTTTAGACGCCGGCTATGTTGGAACTGCGGCCTGTCTTGTGGCCTGCGCTCGAACTATTCTGGAAGAACATGACAAGTTACCCCAGGGGTTGGTACATTGTGTCCATCATTTATCCTTTGTAACTTAAGGTTGTGCTCCCCGTACTAACGCAAACTGTTGCAGAAAATGCATATCTTCCCCCCCCCCCTCCCAGGGGCGCACCCAGGATTTTGAAAAGGGGGGGGTCGAGCCGAAAAAATTTTTTGCTTTCGCTTGACACGTTTACGCGTGGGGGGGGGGCGGCAAAGTTTTCAACAAAGAGTTCATTTTGGGAGCAGCAAAAATGGCGAGATCGCCAGTCGACTCGGGGGGTCTGGGGGGCGGAGCCTCCCAGAAGTTGAGAAAATTTTTGAAATTTTGAAAAAAGCCGTAATGAAAATGTCTAAAAAGATTTCAATAAACGTTGGGAAATTCTTTGACATATATAATGGCAAAATTTGTATTGGAAAGCTTGAAAAGATTTGAATAAAAAGCTTTGCCAGGCGCATTGTTAAAATTTAAATTTGTTAAAATCGAGATAGAATAGTCCCGCATGCGCGGAAATTCAGTAAAATGGAAATAAAAAATAGAAAAGCGAAGCAGGCGCTAAAATTGAGGTAAAAAAGCGCCGGAGGCGCCAAAGCATTGTTAAAGTTATTAAACATTAGCGCCGCAGGCGAGAAAAATTTTTTAAGTTCAGTTAAGGTGGTGATTCCTTGTGGGCACAAATTGTTGGTTGGCGGCGCAAATCAGGATGAAATTTGGCGAAACTTTCCAAAATACATTCTTTTAGCGTTCTAACACCCTCCGCGCAATCCCGGTTCAAAAATTCGAGATTTCCGATCAGGGCGGTTTTTCCCAATTTCTGAAAGTTTGGCAGCAGCTATACAGTCATGACCATATTCATTTGAAAGATCTCGTTGAGCTTCACATTTTTGCTTTGTAAAGCAACTTTCTAGCTTTTCTCTAGCGTGAGATATAGCCGATTTTCTTGTTTTGGCGTCGAAAACTTGTCATTTTTGCAGAAATCAAATAATCTAACATTTCTTCAACTACGCAAGCCGTAAAATCAAACTAAGGGCGTCGATCTAAAGGTTTCACAGGGGCATATTATACGACGCATGATCGTCTTCCAACTGCTATCCTGTAGGCTGCTATCATAAAAAATGCAGTTTTTGCAAAAACACAACCAACTTTTTTCCATAGATTGTGGAGCATTCACCATGCCAGTTGGAGGGCTGCTACTTAACAAATGAGTTCTGCACAAATATACCCAGGGACGATTTTTTAGTTGCCCCGATTGCTGCTTTCTAGCTAAAGTAATCGCTTGACAAGTTTGGAAAAAGTAGGCAAAATACAGGTTACGCACACATTTCAGCTTATTTCTCTATAACGAAGAGAGATTTCACAATAAATAAAAAATCGTCCCCAGCTATTTGATGGTGTTATCGAATGATATAACTGATGTTTCGCGAAAAAATTTACTTGAGTCTGCAAAAATTCTGGAATATTATACTTCTTCTAAAATGTGTCAAAAATATTTTAAAAAAGCAACATTAGTTTCATGGTATGCATTAAAAAGAGAAAATGTCAAGCTACATTTTGATATAAAAATGGCTTCTTAACTCCAAGTAATGAACGAGTAATAATGGTGCAAACTTTTGTGACCAAAGGGAATCACCACCTTAAAAAGGCGCCGCAGGCCCGAAAAATTTTGAGAATTCAGTTAGAAAAGCGCCACAGGGTAGAAAAAATTTAAAAATCAAGACAAAAGCGCCGCAGGCGAGAAAAATTTTTAAATTCAGTTAGAAAGGCGCCGCAGGCCCGAAAAATTTTGAAAATCCAGTTAGAAAAGCGCCACAGGGTAGAAAAAATTTAAAAATCGAGATAGAAAAGCGCCGCAGGCGAGAAAAATTTTTAAATTCAGTTAGAAAGGCGCCGCAGGCCCGAAAAATTTTGAAAATTCAGTTAGAAAAGCGCCACAGGGGGAGAAAAAATTTAAAAATCGAGATAGAAAAGTGCCGCAGGCGAGAAAAAATATAAAAATCGAGATAGTAAAGCGCCGCAGGCGAGAAAAACTTTAAAAACCGTGATAGAAAAGCGTCGCAGGCGCGAAAAATTTTCATAAGTTTTAATTTTATGCACTAAAAAGAGCTCAATTTCTGCTTTCTCCCCAAAAATTCCCGGGGGGGGTCGGACAAAAGGGGGGGTCGGAACCCCCCCCCCAAACCCCCCCTGGGTGCGCCCATGCCCCCCCAATAAAAGTGCACATTAAATTATACGTATTGACCTACCATAGAATTTGTGAACACAGTACACGATTTTGTATGCTCACTCCACTGTATTTTTACGTGTTGAAGCTCAAAAACGCAGCGTCTCTGTTTGTTCCAGAAGTTGCCTGTTTCGAGCTTTACAAGATAAAGCTTGCAGGCAATTAATGAGTATAATATATGTTTGGTGGGTTGTTTTGATAATGGCAAATTTCCCATCTCTCGGGTCTCCCCTTCTGGTATATTGGAGAAACTTAATATGTTGGCTCAGTTATGATTCCAGCTCTACAGAAGCTGTAGATTTGGTGATATTATGGTGTGTCGTATGCTTTACTAAAACTCCTCAAACCAACTCCTGCAGTGATTATTTTTCCCTCCTTATAGAAGTTTTTTTGGCTACGATACTGCTACCCCCCGCCCTCTATCCATTCAAGCCATACGTAAGCCTTCCGCGTTGACATATTTATGCACGCCTACAATGGATGCTTTCTATTTTCAATTCTACTGATTATGTTTCATTAGTAGTTAGCCTTTAGGTTTTGATTTGGAGTTATTTGTTGCTTTTTTTGGCGTTTCAGCGGTGGTGTGTTCAGCCCCGGCGCCCTGTTTCATGACACTGGGCTGATTGAGCGTCTCCAGGATCGCGGCGTCAAATTCAGCATCGTTAAGGCAGCCGCACCCATCGCCAAGAAGACCGAATAGAATGGGGTGGTGGTGTTAGAGAGACGAAGACTGTGATTGAAAATTGGGTTGCGAAAGGGGAAAATAGAACCAATTTTTCCATAGAAAAATCATTTTTATGCTGTTTGTATTGATTTCTTAAAAGTATACTTTTTGTTTTGATTTAGAAAAATTTAGAAAAATTTCACTTGCAAATTGATTATTATATTAACATTAACTAGAGTTGAGCAGGAGAGAGTATTACTTGCTTTATTTGTCAGTTTGAATTTTTGATTTTAATTTTATCTGCAAACTAGCTAACATGTATGCTAATAATTTTAGTTTTTTCATTGTAACATAATTATGTATGCTTAATAGTTTAGAGTTTACTAATTTGATTTTTCTTTTGCATACATATAATAGTAGTTATTGTAACTGGAACTGGAGTAACAACCACCAAATATTGTACACGTGTATCCCTTGGATTTGCTTGCATTGTTCGACAGTTTTGTCATTTCTGAACAAATAATCTTCAAGAAGTTTGGTTTTGCTGCACTTTTTTGTCCGGCAAATGTAAGAGCGTTGTGTCGAAAATTGTGCATAGCTTTATCGGAGCGAATTGCTCATAATCTGTTTGTTATGCCGGTATATTTTGTTACACTAGTGATTGACTTGTCAGCTTTTGATTCATACACAATTTATAGGGCATGTTTTTTGACGCCAGGCGCTTTGAAGAATAGTTCACGATTGTGCGCATTTCTGTTGAACTACAAAACAGTGACGCACACATAAAGGCGGTGTTGAAACTTTTTTAGCAAAGACTGTATACGTACGTATGATATAATATACAGTGTAGACATTGCTTATGACAAAGTTTGTGGGACATTCCTAGTCTTGTAAGAATTTTTTGGCTTCTTTTAGGGGGCAAAACATTTCTCGGTCTCTCAGTACGTTGCATGTAAGTTGTGTTTTGGCTGGGAGGGGGTTTTCTCCTAAAATTAGGAACCATTTTCACTGTTATTATCTATTGTAGTCTGTTGTCTCAATATACATTTTTCCATCATAACCTACGTGCATCGCCAGTAGTAAATGTATTATCTATGCACGTAATCTTGTCTTGTTACCTTGCTGCTCCCCGCGTGTTTTGTTCTGGGTACAAACTTCCATTGGTGGTAAAGTTTAACTTGCCTATTAGACAGACATTCCTTTGTAGCTGATAACTTTAACGTTTACGGTCTGCAATTGTGTGAAATTTAGGGATGAGTAGACTGCTTTTAACGTTTTGTGTCAGCTGAAAAAGATTGGTGTAAAATTGAAAAATAAAATGAAACTTGGTATTTGATCCGCTGACTGGCAGTCTGGTAGTTAGTTGATCTGCTTACCAGTTGAGCTAACTTTGGTTTATTGAAATTGGAAATTGTGTTTCTGTTGAGCCAGCTTGTCATTAGTGCCTTTTGTTGTAGTTTGTGAGTGTAAAATGTGGTGATTTTGTGTTTTTATCTTAAAAGTCTGCATATGCTATATTTGGCCATATTCTGTGTTACCGGTTTCATGTTACTTTTTAACTTCCTCCTATTATTTTTGACATATATAATGTGTTATATATACATTATATATAATGTGTTTGCAATTTGTTTGATGCTTTCATTTTGTGCGGCCAGAGTTTTGAATTGAGTTATAATTGCAGTCTCTACAACCGCGTTTTTGCTGCTTTCTTATTGGGTTATTCACGCTTCGCATACGTGTATTTTGTCGAAGTAAAACATCAGTGTTGTTGCCTGTTTATAGGGCGATTTTAGTTCTTTCGATAGATAAGGCTCATTTTTAGAGGCGCTGTTTGCCCGTTCTTACCCTCTGGTTTGGACTACGCAGTGGATGATCCACTACCACGGGAAAATTGACCCTCCCCGTGACGAAATGAAAGGAAAGGTTTAGAATGGGTTACGGATACTGGAGTACAATCACGGGGAAGCCCGTCGCTTTTTCTAACTAGACAGAGCCTGGGGTAGTGGGATGAGGACGGTCGGGGCCTGTGTCGCATACTATTTTACTAACTAGCTGAATTTTTCACGTAAAAGGCTCGTTATTTTTAATGTTCTGGGATAGTTCTTGCAAAGGCAATTGTTTTTTGAGAAGGGCCTTGCAACAGCGGCATATAATGTCGCCATAACGCTGACCCCCGCATGTCAAGCACAACTAGGATGACGGAAAACTATTAAAGCTTGCTCGACAGCTTGGGTAGTAAAAAAACCATGGCAGCAGAAAAGACTCCGAAAGGGAAGGGCGAGCACTCAGATAGGATAGTGATGAAAAGCCCTTATTTCTTAAATTTCATATGAATTGTGCATTCATATGAATTCATTTAAAATTTTAAATTCATATTCTGAGTTGCTCCCACATTCCTAATTTCCCTTATCCTTTTAAGATTTCCTCTATAAAATCCAGTTAACAGCAAAAAGTCCCCCTGTGTTCTTTGCTGTTCTCAATTTGTCAAGGTATAGGCTAAAAAGTCAACTTTCACCGTCTTTGGCAGATTTTCCTACTATAGTATCTGAGTGCTCGGCCATGCCCTTCCTTTCTCCCTTCCTCCTTGGTGCCGTGATGGCCGTGGTAAGGCGTTCGCCTGAAGATCTTACGGTCCTTGGTTCGAACCTCCGCTGCCACAAGGCTTTCACAAATCCCCTTGAGCAAGGGACTAAGCACATATATAATCGGATCGCCGTGGGCTCCAGACAACCCAGCTGTCTATCCTTAACTGGTCGGTAAATGGGTACCACTGCGGTGAGAAGGTAACAGGAGTCTGCGTTCTGGCGTAATGCCTGATGAAGGGCTGGCCCTCCTTCCACAGATGTAGTCAAGTCAGCATTAGAGTTGTCGCTCCTGGCTGCTGGCTGTGAATCCAGAGTTGGACGCGGGCCGAAATTTGCGGCCCACACCCGCCCCGCAGCCCGCACAGGTCCGGCCCGCGGCCTGCATATATATATATATATATATATATATATATATATATATATATATATATATATATATATATATATATATATATATAATTTTCGGCCGCACAAAATTAAAGATTGTTTGATGTTATGGAAACTAAAACCTTTAGTTTTCTTTAGTTTTTTTGCTACGGACTCATTCACCACCAAGGCACTACATGAGGCCTATATGGTGTTGCCCTCTGCAGTCCTTTGAAAGTGGACAAGAAGCGGAGAAGCGAAGACCACGGATAGAAAATCTGATCCCCAAGCCAAGTCGGTATACGGTTATTGGCCAGTGGCCGCAGTCACACCCAAGGCAAATGACGTTGACTGTCAGCAACATCGTTTGCCCCCCCACATGCCTCAAGTGACTAAGATGGCTGAAACCTTGTGTCACAAACGTTAAAATCATAAAAGAACAATAATATATAAATTAAACATAGCTAACGGCATACGAATTCAAGTCATTCAGACGTCACTCATTCACAACAAATCTAGCTAAGGGAAATTAAATTAAAATTAAAAGATCATAGCTAAAATTATAATAAAAATTAAACGTACGAAACTGCCTATTGCAGTTTAAGCCTAGATGTTTTGTTTGTCTGTGAGGCTGCCGCTTGCAGCCAAGTTTGCCTTCTAACTGAATTGGTAACAGCTACCGTAAGATAGCTGCGCTCCTGGCTATTGGCTGGAGCAGAGTAGTTGCTGTAATGTTGTTATTTGCTGCTGCAATCGAAGTTGGGCTGGGTCTACGGAAATTCTGAGAATTACCTCAGCCTTCACAATTTGACGAATAGAACCCCCAAAAGTTGGTAGTTTTTGTAGTAACTTTTATGTCAAAAAGATCGCCTAAAAACATGAAAAGTTTAGCAAAAGTTTAGAAAGAAGGCTTCCACTAACGTGTAAAAACTATAACTTCAGCAACAAAAGGAATATTGGACTCGAAAATAGAGTCGAACCTGCGTCAGCAAGTACCGTAGTTTAGCGAAAGGGGCGGAACCAATAAGACTTATTTAAACTGATGTTATGATTGTCTTTTGCCTTTGTTGTTGCTTTGCTCTTGAACGTTGACGGTTTCTGCCCTGGTGTGCTGTGTGCTAAATAAAGTCTCTGCTGCTTCTCAGATCCTAGCTTATCATTCCACGAACTTGCCGAACATTGGTGTCGGGTGCAAACCCAGCCAACAGCGACTCAGACTCAACATTAACCGAACTGTAGCGGGTTTCGGGTGCAAACCCAGCCCATCTCCACTGCCAGCTCAGAACCGAACTCTGCTCTTCCGTAACACGCTTCCAGACCTGCTACATTTGGTAGCAGAGCGTGGTTACAAGCCAGGACTCCGAAGAAACAGCCGAAGACCAGCCAAATCCAGTCTATGAACTTCGGACTGGCCTCCGAAGAATCGCCCGGTGATCCATTGCCACCACGTCAACAGTCTCAGCAATCAGCCCAGATCCAGCCACCAGCCGGCTCTTCAGCTCCGATCCAGCTCTTTCTGTCCCTGCCACTCATCGTCAGAGTTCCTCCGCCGGCTCCTCTGATCTGCCCAATCTGCTGCTCTCCGCTGATCTCTCTGCCTCGACGTTTCAGAATTCCTGATTTGCCAGAGATTGCCAGCCCGTCCCGACCGATCCTTGGAAGAAGCCCCCAGTGAACCCGGCCAATCAGTCAGTTATCCGGGGAATCAGAACCGCCCGAAGTCGATCCGTCCGGTGGAATCAGCCAGTGGAAATCAGTGGAAATCAGTGGAACCAGATGTCTTTCCTCCGGTTGGTATTCAAGTTTGAGTAAATTGTTTGTAGTTTCTTGTGATTAGAGTGAGCCTGTGATTAGCTTGAATTTGTGATTAGATTGGAGCTGTGACTAGTTTGAATCAAGATAATTTATGAACTGTGACTAAAATATGAATTTCGAAAGTTTCGGTAACGCAACAAAGACTGAAATTGGTTTTTGGGAAACCTGGTGAAGACTAAGGACCAAAAGCTAGTACGCAACCCGGTGAAAGCTAGGGACGTACAGAAAGTTGTCGTGCAGGCTGCCAGGTGCAAACCTCGGAATACCTTGCCGATCCAAAGTTTTAGAAAAGTTTAAAAGTAAATTTTTACCGAAACTTTCAAACTTAAAAATCTTACAATTGAAACTGAATTTTGTCTGGTAACAGAGCACGTTTGGGGTGTATGGCGGACGGGAATAAGGGAAGTTTTGACTCTCAAGATATTTCTGACCAATTGCTAAAAAACCCCGACTTTGACAGACTTGAAAGGCACTCTAAAGCAATCAAAACTCAAGCAAAAATGTTGGAGGATATGAAAGATGAACTGGCCGAATGTAGCCAGAAAATTGCTCTGTTACCAAACCCACTTGACTTACAAGATTTTTCAAGCTTGAGAGACGATTTTACAGCGTTTAAACAAAGTTTCTTTGATACTTTTAATAGTAGCGGAACAACTAATCAGAAATCTGTTCTAGTTGGCCCAACGGAAACAGTTTCACTGCCAAAAGATACTTTGCGGCCATTTTCTGGAAAATCTGACGAACAGTCTATAGACGACTGGTTCGTAGTTTTCAAGTTAGTTGCAATTGCACAAAACTGGGATGAAGCCAAACAACTTCAAGTGTTGCCCGCCTATTTAAGAGATTTTGCATTAGATGTTTACAGGGGCCTCGATGCCTCGCAGAAAGACACCATGGAGCACTTAGAGGAAGCTCTAACCGAGCAACTGAAGCCGGCAGAGTATGAAAGACTGGCGAGTATGCAACTTCATAGCCGAATTCAAAAACCTAGAGAAAGTGTTCAAGATTTCGCGTATGCAATACAGAGACTAGTCCAAAAAGCTTATCCGGAAATGGACACGGATGCGGCTATGAATTTGTCTTTTAACAGCTTTATAAATGGGTTGAATCCTATGTATAAAACACAGCTAATTTTACAAAATCCAACTGATTTTCGAGATGCCATAAAAAGGGCAAGACAAATTGAAGCTTTGGAGGGACTAACTAGGCCGGCCGCGAGGCCGGTGGCAGCATATTCTCTCCCAAGTGTTGAAAAGCCGTCTAACCCAGAAATCGAGCCGTTACTCACAGAAATGGGTAAAGTGGTAGAGGCCATGAAGTTGCAGCACTCGCAAGCCATTTCACAAGCAAAGAAATTTGAGCAATTTCAACAATATGTGAATGATAATTTGACAGAGTTAAGAAATAAATTTGATCAAAGTCTTTCGCGAAATGCTGGACCTGTAAGTGCTCAAACTGTTATGAACTCTAACTCTAGAACTGGGGACAGGAGACCCAACCCCCAGAGTCAGAACCGTCAGTCACCCGGTGGTCGAGGCCGCTGGACGGCTGATGGGCGTCCAATCTGCAATTTTTGTTCGAAACCAGGGCATTACGCGATGTCGTGTCCCCAGAAAAGAGGAGGTAACCTAGCAAATGCGAGGGGGAGTAATTTTTCCGGAACTTCAAGAACTTTTGGACAGAATGGACCTAGAACTCCAGCAGGAACTCTGAACACTAGAACAGGCTACTTACAAGAAGGTCCTGTTACTGGGTCGCATTTGCAATCTGAATTAACTGATATAACAATGACATTAAAATCTTTACAAGATGGGCAACAAGTTATAGCGAAAAATCAACAAAATCTGCAATCTGCATATGTTCAAGTGAGACAGGAAAATGACGCCCTGTTCGAGCAGAATCGGAGACTTGCTGAGAAAATTTATAATGAAGATGAGACCACTCCTAAAATGATCGGTGCAGTTAAAGTGGCTTTTGCCAAGAACCCACCTAAATTACCAAAATATCAAAATTTAAGTAAAGGAATGTCACGCGCTGCCGGTTCGAGCAAAGAGGAGCAAAATCTTCTTGGTTGCAACAATGCCAAAATCAGTGCCAGAAGTCATAACCGTGTGCGCAGTTATTTTTCGACATTTTTGCTAGTCATCAGCCTTTTCAGCATTTTTCTGGCCAGTTCAAATTTTGCATTAGCTGTGCCGGTTCCAAACCGACCCTTGCTTTGCCAAACTAACGAGGGAAAAGCACTTTGGAAACTGCCAGAACCAGTGCAGTGTACTGTTCAAAAGCATCTAGATGAGGGGGTCCCACTTGAAACTGACTTGGCCCTCTACAAACATAATTTAATGCAGTACAGAACGAAAGCATGGAGATGCAAAATAGTGTATCAAAAGGTTGAGACTTTTACGTATTTTTTTGGAGATGAGAATTTGAAAAGGGAAGAAAAATACGATATTGCGGTGCACGAGCAAGAATGCGAAAACATGTACCTCTGGCATAATTGTCGGTACGGCCCTCTAGAAAGAAAGGGTGGGCTCCTGCAAACTTCAAATAAATTAGACTGGTACTACCCGGGAGGTGGCATACACTGTTGCCGATGGAAAGTTTTTGAGGCTTACAACTGTTTTGTAACTGAGGGAGTAGTCTATAAAAGGCATCACAACGATTTTATGGAAAGTTCTTTGGGAGTTACCTCCCACTGCGATTACACCCGGGGTGGATGTGCGCTAACTGATAAAAGTTTTCTTTCCTGGGAAGTGGATAACGCCGAAAAATGTGAATTTGTTCCGTGGCGAAACATAAAAGGAGAAATGTGGGGAGCAAATTGGCTTTCTAGTGACGGCACTTTAGCCTTAACTTTCAGAAACGGGTACACTGGAAATGATTGTAACGGTAAACAAGTTTTTATATCAGAACAAGGAGTCCCGTTTCGCATTCTCGCTCAAAAACGCGGTCCGCGCGTGCGAAAGCCGCGCCAAACTGGCAACCGCATAGGAAGGAAAGAGAAAGTAGTTAAAATTATGGACGGTTGGGCTAAAGAAAATGGCATTGTTACAACTGATTTCTTAGCTATTACGCTGCAAGCAATTGAATTTCGTCTAAATAAGAATATTAGATTTGCTTTTGATCAAACTATGAAATCAATCTGCACATCAATGCAAACTGTGATAGAAGTCTTAAAAGCTGACGTTCTAGCAAACCCTACCTTGGCCATGAGAGCGCTATTAAGACGCGAAGCAATTTTTGCTAGGGCAGGAGGTCCAGTAATAGAAGTTTGGCCCTGCCAAGAAATAACTGGCGAGTATAAAATTCTTGCTATGAACGAATCTACGTGCACGCGTGAAATACCTATGCAATTCACAGTAGCTAATGCAACTTATACGGCTTACCTAGACCCTGTTACAAATATTCTGCATCATTCGGGGCAGCCCGTAGAGTGTGAGTTGGCTAATCAAGTCCCCATACGACTGAATAATCAGACTTATCTATATCACGCATTTGATGGGTCGGTTTTACCCATCAACGGAATACCAGATTTAAGGGCTTTCGACTGGAATATGACTTCTCCCTGGAACTTTGAGCCCACCATTTTTCATGAGATCGTTATGTATAACTTCAGTGACCTAGAAACATCAGTTTCCCTCAATGATCTGCTCGGAGGGATCCAGTTTCAGCAGCAGATTTTAGCGGAATTAGGCATAATGGGACACCCAGGTGGTAATCCTAAAACGGCCGCTAAGGGAATGGTGTCGTCCATAATGGATAAAGGATTCTTTGGTTTCCTGACTGGTTACGGCATAAGTCCTTTTCAAATTTGGGTTTTTATAGTTTGTCTCTACGTAACTTCCTGTTTCTTCATCATACACTGCTGTCCGCTGCCAAATAGTCCTATGACCTCGGTTAACTTACCTGACCTTCTCCCTAGGTTGTGGCGGTGGTTTAAGGGTAGGTCTTACCGTGGTAAAGATAATCCCGTGTTTGAGGCCCTGGAGATGGAGCCACCTGTGCGAGTCCCTACGCCTACGCAACCTCGACCGCCCACGATAATCGTAACAGCAGATACCCCCAGAAATTTGTATCCACGGTTGAGCCAGATCTATGAGAATCAGTATCTGTCGCCAAGAACGGTTCATCTTAGTAACACAAATGATTACGTAACCAGTTCAACTTTCGTTCGATTTCCTCAGCCCCTGCCACCGGAATTGGATTTGTCAGAGTATTTGCCCCTGCAGGCCATAGCTCTCCCTGCTCCGAGATCAACCAGCGTTATTAGTCTAACTAATGGTGCTGGAACCGTGAAGATAGTCATGGAGGTAGGAGGCTTAACGGTTTCAGCCTTGGCAGACACCGGCGCGCACGCAACTCTAATAGATAGAGAAGTTTTTCAGCAAATCACTAGGACTAATGACTTTAGGTTGGAACCTTCAGATATTTTGGCAACCTCAGTTACCGGTCATGCTCTTAAGGTTATTGGAAAGGCCCATATTCCTCTGACCATTCAGTCAATCACCATTACCCATCCAGTGTATATAGTACAGGACTTTAGCTATCAGTGCATTCTAGGTATAGACTTTCTGCGAAGATTCGGTATGATTGGCTTTGACTTCGACAAAGAGCTCCTACATTTAGGGCAAGAGAAGGTTCTCTTTCGACCTATGGAAAACTCAGTGTTGGCTAGCCTGAGAAAGGTTATCACCACAGTTAGCCTGTTGGAGACAGTAAAGATTCCTGCTCGAAGTGAGGTAGTTATCTTAGCTAAAGGAACAGGGTCTGGTATTGCGTTATTTGAGCCTGCCCAAAAGTTATCCGCTAAGTATGGTTTATGTGCGGCGCGCGCTTTGGTTACATCTACTAAAGAGACGGTACCAGTCAGAGTTATGAATGCAAATTTCGCCCCTGTTGTTCTGTATAAAAATACAACATTGGGAAGTTTGGAGGCACCCGCGACAATAGTTGAGTCGCCGATAACTGTTACAAAATTTCACAGGGAAGTACTGTCTATCCCACCGGCGGAAAGGGTTTCTTTTCAAACCCCACCAACGCAGAAACTTCCAAATTCGTTGCAAGAGCTGAATATTGAAAACGTTGATCTAACAAGTGAACAGATAGCGAAACTAATTTCATTACTTACAGTTTATGCGGATATTTTTGTTGAAAGCGGTGGTCAAACTGGGCGCGCTGAAGATTTTGAGCATCGAATTTTCACGGGAGATGCTCCCCCAATCAAACAGCTTCCGTACCGAATACCTATAGCGCAAAGAGGTGTAGTTGAAAAGCAAATTAAAGATATGCTTGACCAGGGCATAATAAGACCCTCGAAAAGTCCGTGGTCCTCTCCTGTTGTTCTTGTAAAGAAAAAGGATGGTTCATGGCGTTTTTGTGTCGACTTTCGAAAGCTGAATGCCATCACGAAAAAGGATGTTTTTCCTTTGCCAAATATCACTGAAATTTTAGATACTCTCTCGAGTTCTCAGTATTTTTCGTCGCTTGACTTAGCTCAAGGGTACTGGCAAATTCCAATTAGAAAAGAGGACCGAGAAAAGACTGCATTTGTCACATACGGTGGACTTTTCGAGTTTAATGTTATGCCTTTTGGTCTCTGCAACGCGCCAGCCACTTTTCAGCGCCTAATGGAAGTCACTTTAGCTGGTTTAAATTGGTCAATATGCCTGGTGTATATTGACGATTTAATCATTTTTTCAGCCACTTTTGACACACATCTGAACTATTTACAGCAAGTGTTTGATAGACTGCGCACAGCGGGACTCAAAATTAAAACAAAGAAATGTCAATTTCTGAAAGCTGAAATTGTTTTTCTGGGCCACGTAGTGTCAAAACACGGTGTCTCGCCCGATCCGGGCAAAGTTGAAAAATTAGTGACTGTAGCGGCACCGCGAAACGTCGATGAGTTGCGATGTTTCTTAGGCCTAGCTTCGTACTATCGCCGCTTTGTGCCAAAATTTGCAGAAATTGCGAGCCCGCTTAATCAGCTGCTGAAAAAGTCTAAGAAATATGAATGGACTGAAGCTTGCGAATTGGCGTTCGAAGATCTCAAAAATCGACTGATTACGCCACCAGTCCTGAGCTATCCAAACTTTGCGCGTCCATTCATTCTGAAAACTGACGCTTCATTGCAAGGTTTAGGTGCCGTACTGGCGCAAGAATACGACGATGGCGAAAGAGTAGTGGCATATGCTAGCAGAGGTCTCAGAAGCAGCGAGAAAAACTATAGCATTGTGGAACTTGAAAGTTTGGCAGTAGTTTGGGGTATTAAGTACTTTCGAACTTATTTAGCAGGGCGACATTTTACTGTTATCCCTGATCATGCACCGTTACGATGGCTTATCAAATATGGTAAGCATCCAGAAGGCAGATTGGCACGATGGGCACTAATGCTGCAAAGTTACGATTTCGACGTGCAATATAAACCGGGACGTACTAACGCCGTGGCTGACTTTTGTCACGAGCACCAGGTTTCTCGATAGCTAATTTAGACACATTTTACTTTCAAGTTGACACTGAACAAGCTGCTGACCCAGAACTCGGACCCTTACTGCAATATTTTAAAGACGGTTCGTTACCTCAGGATGAAAACCTAGGTAGAAAAATAATTAAGCAGTCCCCTCGTTACATGTTCATGAACGGGTTGTTGTATCATCTGTATCCTCGACAGGGGAAACGGGAACAAACGCTGTATCAACAAATAGTGGTTCCCATGTCGCTGAGGGAAACAATTTTGAAAGAGTATCATGATAGTCCGTTTGGGGCTCATCAAAATTTTGACAGAACTTATATGAAAATTTTGCCAAAGTACTATTGGGATGGTATGTATGGAGACATAAAGAAATGGTGTGATGAATGTGAATCTTGTGGAGGCAGAAAATCTGGCAAACTGGTAAGAGCGCCCATGGTGCCCATTCCAGTGGAAGGGCCTATGGATCGCATGGCAGTAGATATTTTGGGTCCATTGCCCATGACCCAGTCCGGAAACAAATATATTGTTGTTTTCATGGACTACTTGACAAAATGGGCTGAAGCATTTGCCATGTCAGACTCAAAAGCAGAAACCATCGCTAAGCTTTTTGTGGAGCAAATAGTTTGTCGTTTTGGCGCTCCGTCGATTCTTTTGTCAGATCAAGGTACACAATTCACGTCCAATTTAATGCAGGAAGTTTGCCAGATTCTCCGCACGGACCGCACATTCACTACACCATACCATCCACAAACGGATGGGTTAGTTGAACGATTTAATAGTACAATTCTTAAAATGTTAAGTATGTATGTTAACGTGAAACAGGCTGACTGGGATTCGTATATTCCCTATGTTTTGTTTGCATACAGGGCAAGTAAACAAGAGTCCACGCAGATGTCACCGTGCTCGCTTATGTATGGTAGAGAGCCTAATTTACCTGTCGATGTTACACTAAATTTACCCAGATATCATTTTGATTTGGAAACTTTCAAAGTTTATCTGCTTACTCGAATTCGAGAAGCTTGGGACATAGCTAAAGAAAATTTAGAAGTAGCTCAGCAAAAACAGAGTTACTGGTACAACAAGAAACGTTTTGATCCAGAATTTGAAATTGGGGATCAAGTTTGGGTGCATAATCCCGCCGTAGGGAAAGGCCGCACTACAAAATTGGCTCATCTATGGCACGGACCGTTTACTATCATTGGTATGCGGTACCCTACCGTGACTGTTGAACCCAGCCGCGGACGTAACCGAAAACAACAAACTGTTCATTTGAACCGACTCAAAAGATATAAAGGAACAGCTGTTCCTAGGTTAGTAGCTCAGCCTCAAGAATTGGACATGGTTGATGAAATAGATGAGGACGAGCCGGCCTCAGACTCGAATGAAAATAGTGAAGATATTGGTGAATTACCTGGACCTTCAGACCAGGGCACCCCTAATTTTTCGAATCAAGAAATTTTCCCACCCATTCCGTTAATAGAGGATACAGATGAAGGCAATGACACTTCTGAGCAACCCGCAGAACCTATTGTTACCACAGAAGATAGTCAAACAATGTTGGAATCCGTAGCTACTGGACTCGAACCAGAACCTGCCGAAAGTGCACAGCCGTATCGACTACGCTCACGAATAGACCCGTTTCGTTACTGGAAGGATTATGAAGGTCAAGAAATTTAATACATTTCGTATACCGAAGTAGGTTGATAAACAGAAGATTATATACGTACGTAAATATATAGATATAGGTTAAAAGTAGGCAATAACATAAAGGATGTATGAGAAACGAAGTAGGACCCTGGTAGTATTCTCTAAGCTTATAAGTTCTCTCCTGTCTATTTAGGCATCAGACCAGCTACCCCTGATTTCGTCTCACTGGTATCTTTCATTAGCAGTTGGAAGTTAGTTCGTCTAACTTGTTCCTAACCAATCAGTTGATGTCCGTAATGTTCAATAGTAAAGAAATTCGTTATATTGAGCCAGAATATGGCGTCTGGAATCTGCATCTTCGCTCAAATACGTATCGCCTAATAACAGAAGAGGGCGACGTGTGGACCGACAGGAAACCACCCACAGTTCAAGATTGGAGTACTAATCTGTTAACAGTTTCAGGAATAGGAAGTTTTGGATTTCCGGGTCATCCTGCCAGTTATGGATATTATTGTTCGGAATCGTTAATCCATTTGGTTCGGTCGATTGCGAATGAGTCCCGTCGAGTGTCGGTCACGATGAGAGCTTTGTTGTTAAGGGAAGGTTGTTCCGAAACTCTGCTAGACGGCCTTAGAATTTTGCATGCCCAGACACCTGAGATTCCTGCCCTACCGATTCTGATTCATCCGCCTCACTATGGAGATCTTTGTTTGTTCATTTGTCGGCAAGGCCGTATGTCAGAAGGGATGATGCGTATGATCTTTCGACAGATGGTCGGAGTTGTAGCCTATGCGCACGGCGCTAATCTACACTTACGAGATATCAGAGCAAAGTATTGGTTTTTCATTGACCCAGAACAAACCCAAGTCCGCCTAGGTAATTTGCAGAATATTCAGGTTTGTCCAGAAGATGATGACCTTACCTATTCCTACCCGATAATACCAAACTATGCTGCACCAGAAATGATGAATAATGCAGGATTGTTCCATGGTAAACCATGTGACGTATGGAGCCTGGGAGTAGTCCTCTTTGGAATGATTACAGGGCATTACCCTCTTCAGCTTAGAGACGCTGATCAGTATTTGCAACGAGTTCAGTTCTTGAGATCTACAAGAGGATGGGGACCTATAAGCCCGGGATTGCGGTCGCTGGTAACCAGAATTTTCTGTCGGAACCCTGCCAGTAGGATCAAGGCCTATGAAATTCTGTTACACCCATGGTGTAATCATAATCTCCCTCGTGCCACAGAGCCCAAGAATAATCCTCCCTCCAGAGGGTGTGGGGCGCAAACTGTACTTGTGTCTAATCGATGCAAGATGCGGAAAAATTACTTCCCTTGTAATTGGGAGGTTAGCAAAAGTTTTTAAAGGGGGATATCAAAAATGTTAGTTGTAAAATTGCTTAGTTTCTAGAGTTCCTTTTCCTTTCTTCCGTTCCTTTCCCATTATAGTATTCTTTTCCAAGAAAGAAAATTTTCCCTACATTCAAAAATATCATAGGACAAACATAAACTTGGTATATTTCTGTTTCAGTATAGTATAATTACCTATCTATATCTCCATACATTATGGCCTCGGACATGTTGAAACTGATACCAGGATTACCCTTTCCAACTAAGAAAATACTCGGAGTGTACGGTTTTAAAAACAGAACGTCTGACGAAGCTAAAGTGGTACCGCCGCCTGGACATCCAGCTTGGGCTTCAGCCATCTCTAGACTCTCGAAGCGATCACCAAACGCACCCATTTTGATATGGACCTTGTCACAGCATCAACGTCATTTTCGTCACATCTTAGATAAAGCGATCAACAAAGGATGGTGCGCCATCGACACTGAAGGCTTGGATGCAGATGTGACCACACACGGCTCTAACCATCTGAACGTTCTCCAGCTGGCCTTTTCAACAAAGAATGCGGACACTTATGTCTATTGCCTCGGCTATTTGACGGGCTTCATTCCATCCAAGTTTCCCGAAGATTTAAAGGTGTTCCTCCAAAAACCTCCCTGCGCCTTCATAGCAAATGGTACGCCGTGCGATGCCCAGAGGTTCCAGGACACCTTTGGATTTACGTTCACTTTCAGAATAGACTTGACGACTCTCTTTAAGAAAGCCGGATTTGCAGAAGAATATTCCATCAGCAGGAAGCCTAACGAAGGAATTAAACTTACACTCATGAGCATGGCATTGCTGGGTATACCGGATCCTAAAGATGAGGACATCCAGCGACGTGGCCTTGATCTTCTGCCTACGGACGAGCAAATTGCTTATGCCATTGAGGATGTACATCACCATCTTCGAATCGCCGAGATTTGCCTGCAACGCCTGAGTGAAGGCAAAACGCCAGCTGAACTGGATGCGATACTAAAGGATCATGAAGAAAGGAAAACACAGACGACTCTCCCCATCGGATCTCAGGCACGAAAGGATCGTAGGAACCGGAAACGCCGAACTTGGGAGGATAGTGACGAAGAAGACGAACGCGATTACCAGCAAGAAGAACTGATTCCGATAAAAAGGATGCCGTCAGACTTTACTCCGCTGCGCCAATCAAGAAAAATCAGAAGATGCGATGTTGTACATCACCCTTCCACTTCACGTTCTCAAACGTTTTTGAGGCCCCTGGGACCTGTCAGGGAACGTCGGTTTCCTGTCGTGCCTGCCCGTCAGCTTTTAGCATACAGCCAGAAACTATTCCCGGCCAACAAACCTTACGCAGCCCTAACTCTGCAGCAAACGGCGCTGTTCCGTGATTTTCATGAATATTTCCTAACTCGGAGACCAAAGCGCGGCAGAGAGCCACTGGAAAGGGTGATCAACTTCTACATCGGCCGTCACGGATCATCAGCTATCGCCCATTTGGAAACGCAAAGGCTGCCGCAGAATCCCCGGCAGTGGGAAGCGACATTATCGCTGGGTCAAGTTCCTGTATCGGCACTGGGACGAACCAAGGAAGCAGCCATTCGAGCAGTGGTTCAGAAGTTCCAGCAGCTAGCAAATCCGAACTTGGGTCCTCGGATCCCCATGCAGCCACCTCGACGACGAGGACGAAACGCTCGACAAGAATGGCTGAATTTGATTCACGCCGACGATCGCCGATATACTCCTATTCTGGGTTCCCCAGCGAAGTTCGCTGCGGCTCCGCGACTGGAAATTCAAACCCCACATGAGAAGCGACAACCTGGCCTGGTCTGTTTCGGAGGGCATCAGAGCCCTCTAAGTAACTTTTACGAAGCCACTTTCGTGATAGATTGGAAGTCCTACACACGTGTGGAGCAACACTACCAGTACAAGAAGGCCGATTATTTTGGGGCTACTGGTTTGGCCAAGCAAATTTTGAGAGCAGACAAACCAGCCCGCCAAAAAGCGTTGGGAAGTATGACCCGGTACGACAAGGTGGTCTGGCATCGTGTCGCCAAGTACTTTATGTATGAAGCTCTGTACGCAAAATTCTCTCAGAATCTGGCCCTTGGACGTTACCTACTCGAAACGGGAGATGCTTACCTAGCTGAAACAAGACTTGATGATCCTTACTGGGGAACCGGCTCCGACATCAATGATGAAGTCGTCGGCACCGGAGAAAACTGGTTGGGCAAACTACTGATGATCCTCCGCTCGCATCTGAGAGGCGACCTCTAAGTAAGAAAATTTTTACTACAAGATTATAGGGGTTAAAAAGAATAGGTTCAAATAAATAAAATTGCATTTGCTTTAGGCATTTGATCCCGGCTACCCCGTTCTATTCATCAGAACTACGTAGTCGTCGCCACTACAACCCTTATGGTCAATGGCAGGTGATGCGACGGCCCAGGAGAAGTTTGTCAGTACAAGGTTACCCAGAAGAATTCCCGGAACTTATTGCCCCTAGACGCCGAGCTAATAGTGGAAGTCGTCGACGCAGTGTCGACAGCCGAGATTCCCTAGAAACAACTCCACCTGAAGCCCCACCATCTCTGTATTGTGACTATTACAGTTCAATTGATATTCGAGATAAAATTATGTATATCCCTTGGGTTTACGGTCTTGACGCGAGTCAGGAACCAAAACGGACACCGAAATTTCTTTCTACGCCAAATTTGCATGCTACCCTGCAAAGCTGTCATGCAGGCACAGTAACTGTACTTTTCGAAAACCCTGAAGTTTTCACACGAGATGAGTCTAATTCAAGTTACTCTTCAGATTTTCCTAGTCTCGACTCTCTACCTTCGTTATCCCCGGTCCCCGAATATTTGCAAAACGGTCATATAGAATGGGATGATACGGAAGCATTCTATGCGTTGCTAGATGCTGAATTAGCCCAATCTTCGGAAACATCCAGTAATAGTTTACCTGAACTGGTAGATGATAACTCCAGTTCCACTAGTAGTAGTCCTGAACCTACTCGTAATCCTATGCTAATCAGATATATCGATGCATCACAGTGGTCTTTACCCGGGTTTTTCTTAAAGAAACAGTACAGTAAATTCGAACCAGGATTGGCGTATAGACGTCGTGCTTGCAGTATGACCTGCATAAAATCTTTGTTTTAAAAGTTTAAAATCAAGCAGTAATTTTAGAGATAGTTAAAATTTGTAGATGCTTAGACCTTTAGCTAAAAATTTATATTGTTTAAAATTTTAGGAATCCCTTGCTCGGACTGAATTTTGGTTCTTCGTCGGAAATGAATTATGGCACATATTTTTATGGTCCATTCGAAGTGCTCAGATTGAATTCATACATGACAGCGCACTACCAAGCGGTATATCACAGACTCATTTCTGTTGCATCGAATGCTGGTCATTTTGAGTCATCTGACACTAACTTGAAATTATTAGCACACCCAACTTTTTGGTACGACAATGAAGGAGAATTTTGTTCGACTTTTGAAAGTATTCGATCAGCAAAAACGATGAAAATTGTACGGACCCCAAGTCTGTATGATGAAATTTTAATTCATGGTAAATT
>JASAND010016610.1:0-40686 GCA_030248195.1 Trissonchulus latispiculum | reverse complement strand
AACTAGGTAAATATAGTGGGGGTACTTATCTCAGTAAAATTAATATTTTTATATTAATTAAATATATATATATATATATATATATATATATATATATATATATATATATATATATATATATAAAATTAATATTTTAAAGGTTTTAACCGTGGTGACAAAGGTTTTGTGCCTTATTCGTTATACACTCTTGGTTAATTCGCACGGGAAATTTCAAAAAAATTTCACCACAAGAAAGATCTCATCATTCCGATTCAGAAAATGTATACCCTACTTTATAGTTGCTATTTTGAAGGACTTTTGAGATATAAAGAAAATAGTGTCTTGTACTTTGTTATTTTGCATTCGAAGTTGAGTACTTTGTGAACGTTTAGTTGAACTGTCACAGAATTGAAGTCATGTCATGGTTTTTCCCTTATCAGGCAGTATACTGCTCTTTGATATAACTAGTAATTTTAGCAGTCGCTCTGTACCTTTTCTGAGATCTTTCCAGCCTAGCCATCTCACACCGAATACGAACCAGCAATCGTTCATTGTAATATTCTTTTCACTGGGTACTGTAATGAATTTCCTACGACAGTTATACAGTCCTACATAGTTATACATCCTATACATTTATATGTATTTATTAACTCATATGTTACATAACTAACCTTCGAATTTCCAATTGGCTACGCGAACTGGACATAAGAAGATATGTGTGTGCTTCAGTTGAAGTGATTGCACTGTTCAGAATAAAGAAGACCGAACGGAGAATGAAAGGGTTTCAAAAATAAGGTTTCATAACCTTGCTCCAAAAATCAAGCCCCATATCGCAGATTTTAAGGGCAATTAGGCTTCTTTATTGGTAAAATATGGGTCATTTGTTTTGAATGGGAAGCCTAAATAGGAACAAATTAGCTAACTAGGTTTGCGGTAGGATACAATAATATTGTAACACTGTTACATTTCTTATTTTGATTAATGTAAAACCTTTTGCTACTATGAAAAGGAACGCTAGGGAAGGAACAAACACAGGAAGGCACAAAATATAATGTTTAGACTGAGAGCTTACAAATACCTGATCTGTTATACTTAGTATATAAAACTAGCAAGCAACCAAGTGTAAAAGTAAGTTTTGTTTGTGTTGCAGAATAAAGTAAACGTTGACTTGACTGCTTATGCAGGTTCTAGGTCGGCAGTGTATGCCTACATGGATCTCCTCTCGTGCCTCTCGATCAAAAGGTACAGAAAATGGCCTAAACTGACAACACAACTTTTATTAAATTTCACAGAACCAGATTATGCATTTTCAGTCATTCACAAAATACGGAATATTGTAAGTTCAAATTGCCGGTATAGCTTGTCCTATGCCAACTAAAACGGGACAATTCCACAAAACCCACCGTACTCTAACCCAACCCGCTACTAACCAACACTGACTTCTAAAGTGACTCTATTTTGAAAACTATTTAATTAGCTAAGTTAGAAATTACTTTTTATCGTTTGCTTTAGACTTTCACGAAAATATATGAAACTCGAGGAATATTTCACACACGCAAGATTTTGTGCGAAAGATTAAATTTCCGCTGGACGGAAAAGTTCGATAACTGGAAACCTGTTGCATATTGCAAATCAATGTATATGTACGCCATATGATTTGGAGTGAAGCTTAAAAATTTAAAATTATATTGGAATTTTACAGAAAGAAGTATTCATTGATTTCGTGGGTGTGTGTGTGCGAACCCCAAGCTTGTCTGTTCGTGTTTGTACAAGGTGGGGTCTAAAAGCAGGACCAGGACCAGGACCAGGACCAGGACCACTTTTCAGGACCAGGACCAGGACCAAGGGTCTAAAACCAGGACCACCCTCAGGACCACTTTCAGGACCAGGACCAGGGGTCTAAAACCAGGACCAGGACCAGGACCACCCTCAGGACCACGCCCCAGGACCAGGACCAAGGATCGAAAATCAGGACCACCAATGTGACCGCAAAAGAGCCACCTTTAGCAGCGGGCGCAGGTATTTTAAATCTAAATCAAGCTCAGGATCACTTCTACAAACGAAGGGGGAATGAAGCCTTTCCACCACAAAACTGTTTAAAGTCTAGGTTCTTGACTTGTGACTTGTTCTTGAATATATGTTTTTTTCTCTCCCTATACAAGCGAGTGTTTGTACTTGAGGGCAGATAAGCCCCTTAATCGACTGTGTTTCACGTTCTGATATCCCTATGACACGTACTCGCCAGCATTTAGAAAAAGTTAACCCCACTATTTCTCAGGCAGATTATACCAAATCTAATCATCTAATTTGTTTTCGAAATGTAAGCAAGTAGAAGTAAACTGATACGCAGTTTCAATTTTCAACATAATTAATTTATGAACGGACAGAACGGAAATCGAGCAAATCAATAAGTTATAATGTATAAGAAATATCTGTAGACTGTATAAATGGACAGTCAACAATTTGCTTAACATGACAGATACGACTCGTCTTGTTCGTATTTGGTAACAGATTAGCTAACAATAGAATCGGTAAAAATGACATTTACAATATGCAAATTAGGCGAAGTAAAGCGCATCAGTAAACAAACATCAGTACGTCACATATGCGTACTGACACTCCCAAAAACAAAACTAACAAGTTGGCCCCAAAAGGGTCAGTATTCCTGCTTAGACCTGTTATTCAATTACGAACATTGTCTTTAGTTAATGACGGTTAAGCGTTTAGAAGCTTCAGGTTTACTTTACAATTTCACTTGAGATTTCTTTTGTTCCTTTGATATCAAACTATTATTATCTTTTAAAATATCCTACTAAATCTTTGTTATTTCTTGATGCCAGATTTCATTTCCTTCAGTAAACAAAACACAATATTGCAGAATGCAGTAAGTAACAGCATTGGATTCAGCAGTAGTACACCTTTACAAAAGTACATAGTAACAAGAGACCGGGTCTAGGACACTAAGGAATGTAGTCCTACCACATTCCTCAAATGTCATACATTCCTTGAGGAATAGCCCAGCCATTTAGCAATGTAGTCCAACTACAGTTCACTCTTCGAATAGAATGTAGTCATACGGGTCTAGGCCATTTGATAAATGCAGTTCTACTGCATTCCCTTCAAATGTCATACATTCCTCGAGGAATAGCCCAGCCATTTAGCAATGTAGTCCAACTACATTTCACTCTTCGAATAGAATGTAGTCATACGGGTCTAGACCATTTGAGTAACCTAGTTCTACTGTATTTCTCAAATGGAATGCACGCTGGATCTAGACCATTTCGGAATGCATTCCTTCTGCATACCTTAAATCCCATACATTTCTCAAAAATTTAGATCATTTCTGAATGTTGCCATACATTCCTCGAGGATCTAGGTCATTTCGGAATACAACCCTAATGAATTCTTCAAATGAAATGCAGTTCCGCCACATACCTCACATTATTCAAGCGAAGATCAGTTCTTGTACATTCTTCAAATGGAATGTAATCCAAATACATTCTCAAATGATCTAGACGGTTTATATTCTTGAGATTCCTTTAAGCTAGACTACTTAGAATCACTAATTTCTCAGTATCGAAAGCAAGGTTGGTTAATTAAATTCTCTACATTCCTAAGTCCTACTCCATGATCTCTCAATTTAGGTAAAGGTCTGTAGTTGAATTCCCTAGTCAAAGTTGACTTATTCTATCAACTTAGGGCTTCTAATAAGAAACTGTAATTGCAAAAGCAAATCATTTATTATCAAAAATAACAATTGATACAATGTTAATGGATACAATTCAAATGATTCTCAGGAACAATTAACCATTCAGGTATCTGCCAGTGTTTTGCAGTTACATTTCCTAACCATTGTGTAAATTTCACATTTCTACAATCACAATCCTTCGAACCCAGTACCATGGCAACATCATTAACAGCAGCACGCATCGTTGGAAAAGGATCACTGCTCTGTTGATCTAATTTCTCCGGCCTCGTATAAATCTTCCAAGTAAACTCTCTTGTTAGAGATGGATCTGACTTAAACAATAATTTGAAAAGATCATACTGCCCAGATTTGAAAAGAGCTTCACGAAATAAGGTAGCAGCATACGGTCCAGCTCGTTGAATTCTAGACAAAAGTTCAAAATTCGCATCCTGTGATGATTTGAATTTAATATCATCCACTGTTCGAAAAGGAAGCAGTCGATTTTCGACGAGATAGTCTGCCACAGGCTTTGCTTTCATTTCATTGCAAAACAACACCAAATTGTCGATTACGCACTCCATGGTAGAATGAGAGAATGGGATAATGTTGTATCCTTATATAATGTCTACTAATGTCAAATTGATCTAAATTTATACTTCATCAAATGATTCATGCATATTTATTATATTCATTTCTTCCGCGACAAAGCTATAAAATTCTTCCATGATGAGATCACAGAAATCGTTACTAGTGTTTGGTTTCACGTAGTATGAATTTTCTATTTTAAAACTTGGAGGAATGACACATACACAATTATACTCAGTAAATTCAACCTTTTCTATAACTGCTGGAATAAGTGCTTCCAAAAGCGAACACCAACAATCCAAAAATAATTGAGTCTCCTTTGAATTTCTAAACATAAGATTTCTAATTTTAAGAACCACTAAGTATTTTCCATTCCTCACTTCCGAGAAAACGGTATGAAAATACCGTGAAAATAAGGAAAATGGTTCTAAGAGTAGAATAGTGTTATACTCGAGGTTATTCAACCCCTTAACTACCTTACATGATGGATGAACAATAGTTAAAGGCATTTAGTTTGCAATACTTATAATATTTTCCTATAAACTTAGACACGTTCCCCAACACCACTTTATTCAACTGAAACAACGTTTAATTAAACCAGACTGTTTCTTTCATGAAAACGTCATCCATTAAAGTGTCAGCAGATGATTCAATTTCAACTTTATTGTCTGTAGGGTCAAATCCTTTGCTGTCAGTAGATCCAAATCCTTTGTCTGCACGCTGAGTAGCATCCAGATTTACAACTTCAACTACATTAGGAGTGGAGTAGCACTCGCAAACTAGCTGAGCAATTCTATCACCAACATTTATAACAAAATCTGTGGTACTAAAGTTGACCAACAGCACGCCAACATTTTCCCGATAATCAGCATCAATAACGCCACCCATAACATGTATACCATGTTTCAAAGCAAGGCCTGATCTAGGAGCAATGCGACCATAACAATGATCTGGTAGCTTAGTTGTAATGTCAGTTTGTACTAAAACGCGACCAAGATTTGATGGCACTACGCATGGTCTTGCACTAAAAAGATCGTATCCCGCCGAATTTAATGTACATTGAATTGGTAGCTTGGCAAGTTCTGTCAACAACACAACCTCTAAATTTGCCATGACTGAATTTACCAGTTACAACTGAGCTTATATATGAAAAATGATAGCCCACGCACAAGTCTACTTGTCTTCGGAGTATCCATTAAGCATGGGTATGAACACCATCTTCTAGTATGAATCGTTTATCATCAAATGCTGATAATCCAACCTTGTTTTGTTCTACCGATGATATTACGTGCAAGGAGCTTCTAATAAAGTTCATTTTATGTTGTGAAATGCTACCTTCTCTTAAAGTATTCAAATAATCCAAATGACGGAGCTGCTTCTGAACTGTATTTTTTGAAATCCCTTTTGCTCGTTTCTTCTCCGTATTGTTGTCAAGAAGTATAGAATACATTTTAGATCTTAAGCCAACAAATTCCAAGATTGGAGTGCCAGCAGTTTCATTCTTCATTACACCCATTTTCTTTTTGTTTACTGTGGAATGAAGGAAATGGTGCTGGTCGTAATCACTAGTACCATAAAGATCCTGGTTTCTCAACATATCCTTGTAGACATCATCTGTATGAACTAGATACATCAATCTGTCAGTATCTGTAACCAACAACTGCTGGTTAGTACCATATGAGTTAACCATAAAGTTGTAGTGAAAATTATACATCAAATGCTTCGACAGATCAAGTACACTGAAACCAACATAAATCGGTTTGTTCAGGAAAACTTCTTCTCTCTTCATTTTTACAGCAATAAGATCTTTGTTAAATACAACACTACAATCGTAGTATGGGCTAGCAAGACTATCAGCGAGAGATCGACAAAATGGAGAACACATCTCTCTCGATACAATCAGATGCTCTGGGGCAAGTGGATATAAATTGTGACTGACACGTAAATGTTGTGGATAAGTCAAGTCTACTTCAAAAATGTAACCAATATCAGATGTTTCTGATATTGCACAGATGTTGAGACATGAAGCGGCTTCCTCTGACAACCATTCGAAATTACCAACAGGTAGGTAGCAACTCATTGCATAACCATACAAATTGTTGGCATCAAGATAGATGATGTAGGGAGTAATTTGCTCTGGATCATAGTTAGTTAAGGTGCTGGTATCCTTTTGTGCAGTGCTTTTGTGGTGACTTTTCGAAACGCTATAACTTTCGCAGTTTTGGGAGTTGGAAATAGCTTTATACATCGTTTTAAAGCTTATAATCTGTACATTAACATGAACTTAAGAAAATAGCAAAATTGGCCAAAACTAGCAAAAAATTGCCGACATGCTGACATCTGACAGACTGAATATAGACCAAAAATTTTTGAACATCGATTTCTCAAAACTGTAGAATCGGCCAAAATTTCTTCTGGTGCCATGACATGAAGGACATATGGGCCGAGGGACATTTTTTTGGATTTGGCTCAGCAAGTCTCAATACTCCAGAAAATTCGGCAAATGCGCTATGACACGAAATTTCGCAACTTTCTATTCAGTTTTCCCACAACTGGAGCTGTTTTAACTCAAACCAAGAAAAATGTCCACCCGCAATAGGGCGAATTTTCCTTCAGCCAATAATCACGCGAATCCATTGGGTAGTTTTCGAGAAATCAATGTTCAAAACAAAATAATCGCAATTTTGCCAAAATGGTTTTTCGGCGAATTCTCCAGCTTAAAGCAACGAACTCCAGGGAATAGGTATTGATAAAATGCGTAATTGGACGGTGTATCGATTGAGTATAAATCAGCCAAAATTGTCTGTAAGATTTGGCAGTAATTTTGAAAAACCGATTTCTTCAAAAATGGCCATTTTTTGACCCCAAAAGTAGTTTTTGGCTTGTACTGCCTTAACCACTAGAGGTAGCTCAAAAGTTGTAAAAGCAAAAATGTTCATTTTGGTGCCCTCTTTCCAGCCATAACAACTAATCCGGTGTAGCGACTATGTACTGAGAGAATAAGGGCGAAAACCAAAACTTTCTTATCTTTGCACCTAAAAATCCGGGACTGGTCCCAGAATGTTAAAGGGCACGAAAATAATGCATTTGGAAAGTTTCATCCACTTTCATGAAGAATTGAAGCTTGTAAGGTCGAATTTACACAAAGCGATACCAGCACCTTAAGTAAGGGTTGTTTGCTCTTGCATATCGGTGAGATATAGTAGAGACACCACCTCGTATTCCAGTTTCAAAGAATACGTACATATCAGGATCAGTGAGTAAGCCTAATTTAATGTTAGTGTATTTCAAGCAAGCAATCCAGCTAAATGATGGTAGTGTTACATAATGAGCTGGATGCAAATTGTAAGCTGTTAAAGCAAACTTTCTGAAATTCTCAAACACATCAGCAAGTAGGAGAACGTCGGTTGTAAGATACAGATTGTGATAGTCTTCAATACTTTTACCGCTAAAATGATTCCAAACTAAAAGTGCATGTTGAGAGTCCGCATCAGAGATTCCACATGAACTAATTGAACTAAAAAATTCTTCTTTTGAAGGCAAACAGTTTTTTTGAATCTGTCAAAGCTGTTCATATATTCATAACAGTAAATTCCTTTGCGCAGTAACAGACTACTATCTTCATCATTAGGAAATTTCGATTTCAGATTGGTGAAACTGTTGGGTCCTTGGGTAGAAAGGCTAGCAACGAGCTTCGCAAGGGAAGTACTTAAAAATTGATAGGAATCAACGAACTTAATTCGCCAAGTACACAGTGTGTCCTTATTTGATCCACTCGGTAATGAAACATGACATGTGTGTTGAAGTCGAATGGTAAATGATATATAGTCTTCAAGACCTTTAGGAATGCATTCTAGGTGCAGATATCTCCGATTAGCTTCTGCACCAATCTTTTGCATTATCAGATGACCATCATAACGTCGTAGATTGTGAAATACCACCACTAAATTTCTTCCAAGACTATACTGTAGGTTACAGGTGGAGTGTGCTGCTCCTCTAAATAACCCACAAATATGACAATGATCTCTGACTTTTTCACTTTGGCATAACATACAACGAGCCATTAAAAATTGTTGTCCAGCGCACCCACTACATAAGTTAAATTTTCGTTTACAAATATGACAATGGCTCTGTTCATGAAACAATTTCCAATCATTAGTTGTCATTGAAATTCTCTTAAATCATTTGTCCAGCAGATTTTGGTAGCATTCTCCAATGTCAAGGAGTTTGTTTAGAAATTGTTGTTACTGCATCTTTTCCACACTCTGTAGTTTGTTCGCCAATCACCTGCATTGTTCTTGAACAGCAATGGAGTAGTGGTAAGATACTATAACCACATTGTGTATGTCGTTGATATTCACAAGTATACGAAGAATTTTTGATGGAGCGCAAGAATTAACTGGCTCCAGGATGCATTCAAAGTCAGCATAAACAACCAAAGGGAGCTTCAACGTTTTATTCCAACTTGTAAACTATTCCCCGCCCCTGGTGTGCGCTCCCGCGGCGTGCGCGCTGCTCCCTTGTCTGCCCTGCCTGGTAGCTGGCCCGCCGTGTGGCCCGGCTGTGGGCCGGCGACGCCGTCGGTGGCCGTATTTCTGTATCCTCTTCCTTATTAATAATATGAGTTTTGGGGATCTATTATTGAGTATACGTGGTAAGGGCCGTCGCAGTTCGTTGGCGGCGCGGGTGTGGGCCGGTGGCTGCGGGATATGGGGTGGTCAATAGAAAATAAGATGGGTGCTAGGGGGCGGCGGTGAGCCGGGGGCGTCGCGCGGCCATTCTTAACGCATTCTGCGCGCTGTATTGAGTAAAATCAGGGAGGCGTAAAGTGGGTAAGTGCAATCCTCATGGGGGGGGTGAGATTCGGTTTTTTGGTTCCGGTGGGGTGAGGCGGCGCTTGGGGCCTGGGTGTGGTTGCCCCGTCCGGGCCGGTTTGCCCGCCTCCTTGTCTTGTTTTTTGATAGCAACACAGATCCTTCTTCGGGTAGTCGGATTCTCTGCAGTCTGTTGGAACATACCTCAGTATGTTTCGTCAGCTTTGCCTGTGATGAAAAATGCCCCAAGCACTTTTCGCAAAAGTACTTTCAGTGTTGATTTTTGGTCTGTTGGCTTAACAAACGATTTAAGTCCTTTATTAAGCAGTAATGAACAGCACCTGTCGCAGAATTGGTAAGTAGCAATAAATTTACACGATTATCGAAGATTTTATCGGAAATATAAAGAGGGAAAATGTGATCATGAACGCCAAACACGTTGATACTAATGTTGTTGGCGTTTTCAAATACTGGAATTTCATCGACAATAACTGTAAAGTTGATTTCTTTCAAATTGAGAGTATGAAAGTATTTCAGATAATGACTAATGCGCTCAGGATGGTTATTCACAGGGTACAAATGTGCTAGCACACACCAGACAAAGCATAAGTCATCATCATTTTTAGGATTAATGACAGCTTTCTTGGCAGTTATATTAGGTGGCAAAGGGAAATAAGATGATGCAACCAAGGGTTCATATTTAGCAACATGAACATCACAATTTAGAACTGAATCTACAACACAACCAGAACCGAGTCGCAAAAATTCTTCAACCTTTCTATCAATTTCAGCAGAACAATCAGTCAAAACGTGTTGAATTCCTTCAGTATCTTAACAGTCGTTGTTGTTTGCTGCTGAAATATACCTCAACCGATTCACTTTCATCTACTGCTTTAACAAATTTCATTTTAACACAGAACTGTAGTTTAAGTCTGCTGGCAAATGTTTGTGTTAGTTCAAGAACCATGGGAACAACAAGATCTGAACCATCATTCATGAATTGTCTTACATCAATGTAAATTTCGGTAGGTAATATTAAGTATCGACAGAGATAGCCTAGTGCAGGACCCTCCAATTCATAGATCCAACGAAACGTTAGTTCCTACTAACAAAATACATTTTACTGAAGCTTTTGTCTAACTTAGGCTTTTTAAATATTACATCTGACAGGTATTTGATGAATAGTTATTATTAGGTATAAAAGTAGTGGATTTACAGGAGTTAATTCAGTTTTTGAAATCATGTCGTCTCTGTTGGTTGCTCCTCACGAGTTCTGTCTAGAAAATTCAAAGGGAGAAAAGTTTGTTATATTTCATAACGGCTACAGTGTTTTAAGTAATTTCCGAATTGCACCATTCAAAATAGAGAACGTGCGTTGGAAGAGCGTTCAGCAATATATTGAAGCCAAGAAAGCAGAAAGAGCTGAAGACCATGAATTGAAGAAAAAGATTCAACATACATATTCACCAAAGGAATGCTGCAAGTTACCAAACATTTGGATATCGAAAATGATGCAGAATGGCAAGAGGTGGAGAAGAAGCTCGCAAAGGAAGCTATGTTAGCTAAATTTAATCAAAATTCCATTTTGAAAAAAGTTTATTGGATACAAAGGATGCTATAATAGTATTCTGCTCTCCATTTCACTTTTACTGGGGAAATGGGCTGGAACATGGTGAAGATGGAGCTATGGATCGAGAGTGTTGGATGGGGGAGAATATGGCTGGAGAGTTGTTGATGCAAGTGCGAGAAGAACATTCTGATAACGAACCGGCCACGACAAAAAGACAGATGAAGACTGCCAGTTTCACCGTACCATCGAAGACAGCCAAGAAATAAAGAAATGATACTGGAATGAACAGCAGTTACCTTTTAATGTATTACTAATAGTTATTTTCAAATAAATTTTAGTGGATTGTTTCCTGACATTTTGGAGGTATCTAGTTAAACGAAATCCTGATTTTCCTATCAACAGCAAATGCTTGCAAGTATAAAATAGCTAACTAACCTTACTTCGCTTAAGGATACATCCGGAGCTCCTAATTTCTAGGATACACTTTTGAACTAGGAGCAAGTAGAATCCACCGAGATTTGAACTAGAACTGGATCCTATTTTGTGCCAGAATCGGCATTTTATATCTACTCTTGGAGTTAAGAAGCCATTTTTATAGCAAAATGTAGCTTGACATTTTCTCTTTTTAATGCATGCCACGAAACTAATGTTGCTTTTTTAAAATAGTTTAAACACATTTTAGAGAAGTATAATTTTCCAGAATTTTTGCAGATTCAAGTAAATTTTTTCGCGAGACATGGGTTATATCATTCGATACCTCCATGAAATAGCTGGGGACGATTTTTTATTTATTGTGAAATCGCTCTTCGTTATAGAGAAATAAGCTGAAATGTGTGCGTAACCTGTATTTTGCCTACTTTTTCCAAATTTGTCAAGCGATTACTTTAGCTAGAAACCAGCAATCGGGGCAACTAAAAAATCGTCCGTGGGTATATTTGTGCAGAACACATTTGTCCAGTAGCAGCCCTCCAGCTTGCATGGTGAATGCTTCACAATCTTTGGAAAAAATTGGTCGTGTTTTTGCAAAAACTACATTTTTTATGGTAGCAGCCTACAGGATAGCAGTTGGAAGACGATCATGCGTCGGATAATTTGACCCTGTGAGACCTTCAGATCGACGCCCTTAGTTTGATTTTACGGCTTGCGTAGTTGAAGAAATGTTGGATTATTTGATTTCTGCAAAAATTACAAGTTTTCGACGCCAAAACAAGAAAATCGGCTGTATCTTACAGTAGACAAAAGCTATAAACTTGCTTTAAAAAGCAAAAATGTGAAGCTCAATGAGATCTCTCGAATGAATGTAGTCATAACTGTATAGCTGGTGTCAAACGTTCATAAATTGGAAAACCCCTCTGACCGGAAGACTCCAATTTTTGCATCGAGATTGCGCGGAGAGCCCGCGGGCCGGGCCGGGGCGGGCCTAAGGTGAAACGGGCCGGGCCGGGCCGGGCCGAGGTAGGAAAAGTTTGGGTGCGGGCCGGGCCGGGCCGGGCCGAGTACTAGAACGGGCCGGGCTTCGGGCCGGGCCTGCTATTTTCATTTGAAGGTTTTGTCTTCTTTTTGGTTTCGGCAATTTATACTGAAGATTTTATTCTTTTCCAAATATAATTTTGAATAATCATTGCTCTTTTATTCCGATCTGACTTGATTTACTTTCTCATTCAGAGTTACTGAGCTCATTTGCGTTTATTTAACATAACTTTTAGCTAGAATTTGTACATTAGCATCTGAAATTTAGGTATTTATATAATTATTTCTAATATTTGGAAAGTATACCTTCTTCCTTATACCTTAATTGCAAGTTATATTTGAATCCGAGGTCGAAAATTTTTCAAACGGGCCGGGCCGGGCCGGGCCGGGCCGAGGTGAAATTTTCACGGGCCGGGCCGGGCCGGGCCTGAAAATTCAGGCCCGTGAAGGTCTCTAACCCGGTTTTAATAATTTTTGGGCAAAGGAAGAAAGGACAGATAGAAATGGGTGTCTGCAATTGGAATAGTGATAATTTACTTTTAACAGTGTATCTTTAAGAAAAGAGAGTTTAGACATGTTGCTGAGGAGTATTAGTCTATTGCCTGCACATGGTGTTTTTAGATGCTACTCGAGAAAACTGGGGTTCCTAGAGGTAACAAAGATGAAAGCATCCATTATGATGTGCTACAGACACAGTCATACAAGTTAGGTGCATTCATTCGCTGACCACTCTGTCAGACTGATACTAGTATTCGGCTTGCGTCGTCAGTGGCGTACCGACATACAAGTTGCAGCTTTAGGATTTTAGAACCCCCGTATTAAAAATCAATTGAAATGCGTTTCTGCCCTGTGGTCCCATTTACACGTTTTATTTAGTATATGCATACAAACACAAAAAAGGAAAAAATGTGATCCTATGTATTAGACGGGCCGAAGCCATATTAGACTGTGTGGTGTTATCCCTGGTTTTAGACGTGGTCGAAGCCCAAATTAGACTGTAGCATTCGTATAGGTATTTTCAGTTTTTAATTCTGAGATTAGACAGTAGGAAGTGATCCCATGTATTAGACGGGCCGAAGCCATATTAGACTGCAAGATGTTAAACCCTGGTATTAGACGTGGTTGGGCAAAGCCCACATTAAGTTGTAGGAATTAGGATAGAAATAGCTATTGATTTTTGATAATATCGACGTAGTCATTTGAATTCATGTTAAATCGTTTATTAATTATTTTGTTCGTATTTTTTATGTTTGAAATACAGGATTTAATTAATTTATTTGAGTATCCTCTTTCTATCAAGCTAAGTACTAAGTCGCTAGTAAAAAAGGTTTTGTTGCTACATATGTCGGCTATCCTAGTTATCTGACTTTTTATCATATTGGTAAAGACAGATTTAGAGACATTTGTATGCGGAACTGGGAATTTAACTGTTTTAAATTGAAAGTCTAATCGCTTGTCATAAAGCTGAGTTTCAAAAGTACCGCTATCTTTATCTACTTGTATACTTAGGTCAAGAACGTTTGCGGCATATTCATTAGCATTTACTTTATTAAGTTCTAATTCCTTGGGGTACATTTTGTGTCTTTGTGTATCGAGTTGGTTGCCGTCGTTCACTGTAGTTATGTCATCAATGTAACTGAAAATGTATATAAAAACTTGTTAATAGCAGGGTTCTCGTTGTTTGCTATGTAATTAAACTCTATTTGGTGTAACGTAACATTTGCAATAGTAGGTGCAGCGTTTGTTCCCATTGGAATTCCTGTTAATTGTTTAAAAGTTTTATTGCCAAGGGTGAAGTAAGTATTATCAATGAGAAACTTTGCCAAATCAATTACATCAAACTGATTATAGGTTGTGTATTTAGGGTCTCCATTTCCCCAATATACTCTGTTATATCTTGAATGCATTTTATTAGTCATAGTGCTTTTAATAAATTCTTCTAAACATGTATTAATTGTGTGATGTTCAAGTTTAGTGTATAATGTTGTAAAGTCATATGTATTTATAGTCCTTGCTTGCCTTAAATTGCTAAGATGTCGCAGAGTGTCGGTTATAGGCTTATTACTATCTATAATCCAATAAGGATTACATCCGTATTTATGCTTGTAGATATTGCAGATTTTTGACCTTTTCACACATAGTAACTTCAGTATTTTATCTAATAATATGGACATTGCGGCTTGCGATAATAGTCCTAAACTTAATTGGACTTTTGTGGAATTTTGGAATAATGTACATAAATGGAAGTTGGGCCTGATCCTTTTTAATGTTGAATTTAGTGTGTACATATTATTGATAATTTCAGAGTTATTTAAATTATCTATTAATGTGTAGGTATTGTTGTTATTAACATTGTCGACCATACCTACCTCTTTGAGAAGAGTGTAAATGTAAAATTGTTTACAAATAATAGCAAAATTCTGAGACGCTTTATCCACCAACGTGAATACATATTTATTACTGTATTTTTTATTTGTTCCTTAAATATACGTGTATTTAGTTTAAACCTGGTATTGTCCGTTAGTTTGTCAAGATTTTTTGTGAAATTATTATTAACCTCTAGTGCCTGCCCATTCCCTAAGTTTTTGTATGTCGAGTTTATATTTACGTTTTATTTTATTTATATATTTAAGCAGTAATATTCCGAAGGAATCATATATTTCTTTCTTATTAAATTTATTTAATCTATACTTTGGTCCCTAACTTAAAATGAGTCTGACCGATTCATTATCAATTACGTTGAGATCGCTAGTAATGATATGTTCGTGAAAATTATCTTTATATTCCGAACAATGACAATCACATGTGAATCCGTTTTCATAGTAAGATTTTATGAAGTTGTTGCAATTTAGGTTCTGAATGGTTTGCCTATATTTAAGAACATCCTGTGCTATGGTTTTATTATATTTAAAAAATATATTTGGTTTCGCAGTTGTATTAACATGTTCATCATATGGCCATTTATTATATTAAAGAAGCTGTGTGATTGTTGTAGGATAAGGGTTCTGAAACTCAAAGTTTACATACTTTCCTCCAGCTGAATTATTATTTACAAAAGCTCACAGTAACAGCAGTTGAAGCTACGTATTTACTGAATTCGTAATCTTGATAAGTTGCTATCCAATGCATACACTGGTTATGATACTCAATTAGAGATGAGAATCCTATAGTAATGTTGAAATGTATAGGAATAGGATATAATGCTTCAAAATTCGAGCCGGAAGAACCTCCCGAACACGTACTTCTAATAAATACCCATGGCCGAGATCCAAAAACTGTCCTCCTCGGGTTCCACCCTAGTATCGAAATCAGAACGACGGCGCCTGATCTGGTCTTTATGACGAACCCAAATTCTACCATCGTTAAGTTTGACGGAAAATAAAAACAATCCCTTAGTGTCAACAATTTTTCCTGGGAACCATTTATATCTCCCATATATATGATCTAACCCAAACAGCTTCAGACGGCGCAAACTTCCCCGTTGTAGCACACTTGGCTTTAGCTGATGGGGTTAAAGATTGCCTTGTGCGCAACTGCCGCCCAAACATTCGGAAAGCATTTGTTTCTCCGCGACGGAATACGGAGTTGTTCTGTAGTACATTAGAAAATGAGCGACCTTCTGTGGTAAGGCCATTTTCGATTCTTGAGCTGCGCACCCTAAAGAATTTTTAACAGTTTGACCAACCCGCTCCGCTACTCCATTAGATGAAGGATGGTATGGAGGGTAATAAGGTGAGTCTTGTCCTTGAACATGCAGAACTCCTTGAATTCAAAAGATGCGAATTGCGGACCGTTGTCGCTCACCAGAACCTTCGGAATTCCTACATGCATAATTCGACCTCCTACTAATATACTATCAATGGTGACACTACATGCCCTAGGAACATAAAAGAGTGGGACTACGTGTATGCAATTTATAAAGTTTAAAGAAACTTTATGGGAACATGGTCTTTTGCGCTTTCTCTCAGCCCTTACGATTTTTACCAATGACTTTGAAATTTTGCATGGGTGCTTACTGGGGAAACTTATGAATTCAAAAAGTCAAAAATTTTAAAATTTTATAAATTTGTAAAAAATTTTAACTTCTAGTTTCGCAAGGGGAACTGAAAGTTTTTTGATAAAAATTTGCTGAAAACTTGCAGAAGAAGAGTTTTCGGGGGTGCTGAGCACGAATCTGATATCTGTTTTTCGATTCAACTTTTCGTCCGCTCAGTTATCTTTATCTATCGAAAAACGGCTTTCAGATTCGTGTTCAGCGCCATGGAAAACCCCTGGATGAAAGTTTTCAGCGAAATTTTTTCAAAAAAATTTTGGTTCCCACGTACCAAACTAAAATTTGATAAAATGTAAATCGATTAAGAAATACTCCTAGCTTTTGTTATTATGTAGATCAATTGGAAAAGGTACTCCTATCTTATTTTCTCAGATAAAGTAAATTTGCAAACGAGTTTCAATCCATGACTTTCCCATCCCTGTATTTCTGAAATGGCTTGGTCTCTATTTACGGAGTGGCTTGCCACGTTTAGTCTTTTCATCAATACATTTGCATTTATAATTATTTGGATTTTACTCTGGAAAGCGGCTCCTCATGTGAATGAATTGCGAAGAAAACTACACGTTGTAGAAGGGTACTTGAATCTTAAAAGATTTTACCAGTGGGGATCCAAAACTGAGGAAGCAACTGCAAAACAGTAATGAACAGTAATACAAAGTTAATTATGAATTTCTATGGCTAAAATTGTTTTATTGTAACTCATTAACTTGTTTTAAATATGTTATGTGCAATTATATTTTTAAGTATGTAGCGTCGTCTAAGTATAAGTTTACAAAGCTGTTAGATATTAGCTATTTGCTGATTTCTGAACTCTATTTGTCCTCCTTCTCCCTTCTCTGTTAAGGGGGGGTCGCTTTTTGGCCGATTTTTCGATCATCTCCGATTTTGCTCATTTTCACATATTTTGTAGTCCCAATGGGTCCTCAAAACAAGACCAGCGAAGCGAAACATTACATTGCTTCTATCGTGCTGTAGAGGTGCTGTCAAAGGTGACCTCGACATGTGTTAAACATTGGTAGGAAAATGAAAAAGTTAGGTTAAAAAGTTTGTAGCAGAAAATTTTTTCGTTGTATGCAGATACAGCGCTACAACCTTGTTGTACATGTTAAGGACATATCGGAGAGTGCAAATAACCCTTCTGGTACAATTCTGTGAGTGTCGGATTTTTGACGGTTTTTCAAAGTAAAAATTTTGTAAAAATGGTGCTTTTGTACCATGAGAAACAGGACCAGCGAAGCGAAACATTTTCGCCTCTCCTCCACGATTGGCAAAAGCTACAGAAATCGCTTATAGATAGTTGCACTCTACGCATACACAGAATTCTTATGGCAGTAGTTTCATGTATCTACCAATTGTAGTGCTCTCAAAAAACTTGCCACAAAATGTGCTAATTTTGCCAAAAATCATCATTTCGCACAAATTTTCACGTTCTTTTAACAAGTTCTCACTCGTTACCCACTCGAAAGTCACCAAAATTGCACATAAAACTCTCAATGCCTTCCGGACATTTTGGTAAAGGCTTTAAGGTAGAACTTTTCTGTCGTGTCGGCTCCTTTGATCTCCTATAGGTCACAAAAGTCAATTTTGGAATTTCCAAAATATAGACAAACTGGGTACATTCGATAGCTACTGATGAGCTGAACAACTTTTCTAAGAGAACCATGTGTCTGAAATGTAGTATCCGAAGGCTAAAGCGAGTTAAAATTTGAGGGCACAGTTAGCTGAAGAAGGCTCAGTTCACAATTCAAGAATGTAATGTGAACGTGACTGGCTAGATATCCCGGAGTCGTTTGAGTATTAAAATATTAGCCAACCCACAGAATTAATTTGCCATATTAGTTGACCAAAATTTAGCTGCCGTTCTGTCTCAGCATGATAGAGATGTTGGAGGGCAAATCACAGTGATTTTCAAGTTTTCCAACTTTATAGCTGAATTAATATCTCTGCCACAGTTTGATTACGAGCTCTAATGTTTTTGAGAACATATGTACATACCTATATTGTGTGTGAAAATGAGCTAAATTCGTGACTATCGATTTTGAGCCGAAGCGACCCCCTTTTGGCGGTTCCATATATATATATAGCTAGTATGTAGCAACTATTTCCATCCAGTTTTTTCCATGCCTTCAGAAATCATGTTTTATTTACTATTGCCACAGCAATATTTGAATATAAAAATTGTACAGTTCTGATTAATTTTGTAAGCTCAGGACGCCAAAAACCAAATCTAAATATATACATAAACAAGTATCACTAGAGTCGAAGAATTCCTAACCCTAAGGCGTTTATCCTTCACTTGTCTTCAACAGACGCTCCACAAGGACACTAATCGACAACTAATTTGGACGACGGGAAATTTTTAGATTTTGGTAATTGTCCCGTCCCCGTGTGATAAAAGAATTCCAATTCACCAAATTCGCTGCGTAGCACTGTAACATGACAGGCGTTTCTGTTCTTCAACAGTGATTGACCTACATAGACCTTTATTTATTAGTGTTTGTATTGTATCACAAAATATTTATATACAAAGGCTGCATATGTACATACTACATAATCAAAGTGTATAGTTTGATATTTTAAATCTCTCTCTGTAATTATTGCTCCAGAGATGCCGATGGAGTTTGCTAGCACTATTCTTTCGTTCGATAGCTTCATTTAGATTCCCTATAGTTCATAAATTCATTCTTCACTTCGTAAAAGGACTAAGCTCTAGTAAGAAGCTTCATATGCAGGAGCAGAGATATCTCTAGAATCAATTAAAGCTCTAGAGTTGATCATCACAAAAATAGATCGAATCGAACTCATAATCACACCTGATAGCCAGAAAACAGCAATGAAGCTTATCACTGACCACAACTGGAACCCGTCCACTATCCTTTGTACCAGTTTCATTGCCTAGAGCTTGGACTAAGTGGAAAAGTCAGGTCAGTTGTTTCAGAGAATGGAGTTTGACAGGTTTCTGGGTCATCGAATGCGTGTCTAAAACTGCATAGTCTTAGATCGCAAGCAGATATCGATGCATTCCTATGGGATGAGTCCAGAGGTTGAGGCGCTTTGAGACCCAGTCGAGTTAGCAGTCTTCTATAAAGATTGGCGAGATCTGATATATGACTACTGATAGCACTTTTTCGACTGTTCTGACTGAAGGAAGTGTCATTAGACTGGGCGGACGATCTTCTACCAGAAAGAGATCCTTTGATCTGAGATAGCAGAGATTTCGATTGAACTGTGTCATTCTGGCATCGAATCAGATTCATATCCCGTAGTGTACCCGCTGTTCGTTTGATAGATTGCCGCACCTAAAAGTAAACAACAAAAGCTATAAAAATAAAAATAAATTAAAAAGATAGGACTAGTCTATAAGAAAGCCTCAATGGCGTTAAACATATCACGAAAACAAAATTATAGCCAGCAACTTTGTTTACCTAAATTAATCTGAAATCACTGTACTCAACTGTACTAAATGATATATTTTATAAAAACTCACATCAACATTGAAGAAGCAGAATATGATCGCCATCATTGTACCCTAAATTAAATAATAACAAAAATTAATTCAAGTTAAAGATAATTTTGAAAAGTTCATGTTTGAATAGAGTCATTTTATACTTTGCTCAAACGTTTCACTATGTTGACTGTTTGCGTGAATTCTATTTAGTATTTCAGCCCACAAGCCATATCTAAACTCCAAAACTTAAAATTAATGAAATCAAGATTTGTTTTGTTTGTTAAATTATCGAAAATCAAGATTTGTTTTGTTTAATCTAAAGGAGTCCGCTCCGGATCCGTCACTAAAGCGTACCTGAAAGGACTGCATTATGGTGAGAATGTATGAGAAGAAGAGCCAGAGAGTCAGAGGTCTTTTGGGAATGAATATAACCAGTAAATAATTTGTGCCCAACACTGGACAAAGAATCAGCATGGCACGCAACGTTTTCCTAAAACCATATCAACACGATTACTCAACCAAACTTGACAAACTAGTAAAGGTTAGCCAAAGAATAGGAATATATTTCTCACCAGTTAGTTTCCATGATCATAAAATCTTTATTTTATAATTTGTCACAGCCTTCCTTTAGGATTTAATTTAGTTTAATACTAACATATTTTACCTGTATCTGCTAATTCCCCTTGGAATAGCTCTTATGGCATGCTTCTTAAAGATGATTATTAACAGCACGATCATAAAAATAACATTCATCTAAAAATAAAAGTATATATTAGTCAATGTGAATATCGATATTTAATGCATCTACGAAATCTCGATTGCATCAAGAAAACCTACATAGCATTGTGTAGTGTTAATTTATAGGACTTCTGCAGCTATGTAAAAATTGAAGGCACTTTCTCCCAATCTAAAGATGCCCGCAATCTCCTCAAAAATGGTACAAAATCTAGGGTATCGAAACGAAAGTGCAGCACGGAAATCTTTTCATGCATACCTAATCAAGAACTTAGCAAAATATTAAAGATTGATGGATTAAACAAGGTATAGGCTTTCCAATGTAAAACAGGAAAATTTCTGTTAATCTTAGTTTGATTTAATGTAAGTAAGTTTTGTGATAAAGCTGCAGAACTTTCATACCCCAAGAATCAAAAGGATCGGTACCAGCGATGCCGGATCATAAAGGCACAGATCACCAACACACCTTTAAAATACAAACAAATCAAAATCACCATACCATAGACTTCAAAGCTACTTTCTGTCATTCTACAAATTTTTTCAATTCATCATTTACGTTCATGTTGTCTTATTGTACAACAATTTACGTTAGGTTCTAGCAATTAATTAATCAACAAAACATTAAACGTAGATAATTGAGGAAAATTCTTACTGTAAGTTCTTCCCAGTAAGCTGCAATGAAGTGGACACAATCAGCGGAATTAACGGTGCTCCTAAATTAAATATAAATTAAAACTAAATATAAATTAAAACGATTATATAAATATTTTTGGTATGTTATGTTTTGTGATGGTCTGCAGATCCTAAAGTCATTCCAAAATCACCAATTTAATACCCACATCAGTTGGTGCATAAATATTTTAAGTGTTGTGGCCCCGCCTGCAAATCTTGAAGTCATTCCAAAATCTGTTTCCGCGTCAGTTGGTGCAGTTATCAGTTTGTTGTTGTTGTTATTGTTGTTGTTTCTTCTTCTTCCTGATTTGTCATATATCGAGCTAACATCGTGTACATAATGTCATGCCTTTGCCTGTATTCTAATTTATAGCCTGTACTTAATTTGATTGTTTATGGAATGGCAGTTGAAGCGTGCATGCATAATTAGACCTCCTACTACTAGACTATTAACTTAATCAATGGTAACACTACACATGTCCTAGGAACATAAAAGAGTGGGACTACATGTATACTGTATGTCAAAGCAGTGCTTACATAAGCGAAAGACAATATTATAATCTAATTTGTCTGAACTAGCCTACGCCACTCCCTATACAACTCTTGTCAGCAGTCAGCGGATGAAAAACTTAGAAACGAGAAATTTAAATGATGCACCAAAAGCACGAATTAATAAAAAAGTAATCAATAATGATTACAACTAAATAATTTAAGGTGAAAATTTGTATCTCCCAAGAAAACTAAAACAGGGTCATTGGAGAGCATCTGCATTATGTTATTTTAGGCTAGGCGGATTTCAAAAGCCTTTTAATTTTTTAAAAGTACGTTTTAAAAATTTCACTGATTATTAGCACTTACCCCATCCTACACCAATAATCATCCATGATTTCAGAAGCTCGCTTTTGTACCAGAAAGCAGTCATCATCATCAAATAGATACCCTCAATTCCAATCCAAAAGAAGTTAGCCAACAGAAAATACTTCAAGAAGATAGTAAATATAGTTTGCACGGATGCTACCTAAAATTAAACAAAATTATTTTAGATGTGGTTTGACAACGTGTAAGGTTTGAAGTCTGAAGTCTATAGATATTTAGATGAAATAAATAAAAAATTACAGTCATGCACCATGAAGCCTAGGATGTGGGCATTGTCTAAATTCAACAAATTACAGCAGAGTATAAGTGCATAAACTCTGGAAAGGTGTTGTCAAGGCTAAGATAGAACTTAAACTTTAAGCGTAAACAATAGCTGGGGTACAGGCTGTGAGAGATTTTATGTAATATACAATTTTTCTATACTCCTGCCAATATAATGTTCATGACATATAGATTTTGTTTCAGAACTGTTTAAATTCGAATCCATTCCGATTATCTTAGGAGTTTATCGTTTGGGTTCTCCAACTACCTGTCCAGGGTCAGAGTGATGTAGCTGGAAATCGGTGAGATGGCCCACAGCTGCCCAGATCATCCACAAAGAGTTGAAAGCAATATTACACCCGAAAAGATGAGCATGAATGCGATTTCTCAAGCATTCCAGATTTCTAAAAATAAGAATCTCCAAAGATGTAACTGGAATTAATAAGGACAAAATGGACATACGGTAGAAAATGCTGTAAATCATGCGGGCTTTTTATTGCTTTCATTTATGCCAATTGTCAAGTCGTGATTAGGTATAGCTTTTAGTTCTTTTTGATTTAACTAATTGCAGTCACTAATAACTCGGATATGACCGGTCCAAATTGACATATAGTATAGTAACTGACAGCAGATTTAAAACTTCAAGCTGTTAATTAGCTAGACTTGTAGAGAGAAAGTTTTGGGTTAGCTATGTACCTCAGGTTCCCCTCTTCATCAAAGGTGCTTCTTTTTCAATTCTACTATATCAATCAATTACCTCCTGAAAAATGCGACCGGCAGAGCAGGGCTGCCTGCCTTTTTCCTACATCAAATCACATGAATATGTAGATACAGAAAATTAAAAAAGAGACATATCAATCTTGCGTGGGCTGACAAAGCTTTGTAGTTTATTGAAGGAAAATGTTAATTATATACTTGAAATGTGTGAAAATCCACAGTCCAAAGATGAGCAAAATCAGTGACGTTACATGACCAATCCAATACAGGATTAGCATAATCTCTGCGTGATGATGAATTCGCTTCTAAATAAGGAAATGTATTAGTGAGCTATTTCAGTATTAAGCTAGACAAAATAGTTGTAATATTATACTAGCGTTGGTAGTAGCTTCATCAAATGCTATGATCAGTCATTATTCTATGTGTATTTAAACTTGAAAACAAACAAATGCCAAACGACATTTGAATTTCGATGTTTGTAAATTTGGAGTAAATCTGCGTTACAAGAGTGCATAATTATATATATATTAGGTAAGGAGAAGGAATGCGCAGCCGGGCTTTTTTTTAGTATTATGGCTGTTTTGTTTAATAGTGGTCCGATCAGAAATCGCAAATGTTCCCCTGCTACCGTTCCACTCTCATGCATGTTGCTGGAGGCGCAGAGTAAGCCAGTAGAGAATCGTGCTGCAGAGACAGACATCATCATCCCGCTTTTTAAAGTTAGTTTCGCTGCTGAAAATTATCAAATTCTACCGAAATTGGCAGGAATTCAGGAAATTTGACGACTATTTGTGTTTTCAGAGCAGAGTTGCGCAATAATTAGAACTAGAGTAAAATCTTCGGCTTGTAGCTTCCTCTTCCTTTCAGTATAAGCAAATTATATATGCACTCTTGCCTGTAGTCTTACGTAGTAACTGTAGTGTTCGTTAAGACAAGGACCATAGTCGGGGAAAGACCACGTTCCATTGGGGTAACAGATTCTGGAGATGTTTGATTCAAATGCACCTAAAGAAAGCGAAAAATCTCGAACGTAAAGCTGGATACATACTTTTAATATGCAATATATTCTTAAACATATCTACGTTTCACCCAAACAAAATTTATTTTCTTTGTTCCATATTATCTAATTTCATGTGAGACCAGATTCGCATAGACCAGATAACTATACTTATAGTTTTGAGCTTTACCTTTAGCAAGTTGAAAGCACCAAAACTTTCATAGCTAAATCAGTAAAATTTATGTTGAAGAAAGGCTGAGTTTAGAATTTGAAAGACAATTGTGATAGAAAAATGAAAGCCAAATTGAATTCGATATTATATAGCAAATGCTTTTCCACAGCCAATCTGCCGCCCTCTTAAAAAGTGTATATTCTTAATGAGAAACAAAAGGAATTGCAAAAATCTCTGCAAAATCAGAAATCTGCTGTCCTACAATTAAATTTTTCAGCAGGCTTACAGCAATTTCACGTATTTCACAATAAGAAAAACTTTAGAAATCAGGAACCCGTACAGAATTTTAGTTCGACTGGTTAAGTTTTAAAATTGAAATAAATTAAATAATATTGAAAAATTTAAATCAAAATTTCAAATGGACATCGCAGGTAAACGGACAAGACCTATTTATAGTTATATACCTGATAAATGTTCATAGTAGAGGTCTTTAGGGCAATGGAACTGTACAATTTGCCCTTTAGGTGTTGGAGGCCAGCAAAAATGACCGTCAAAATCTGCTTGACAGTTGCCTAAAATAAAATATTCATGATAACGTATAAGCTTTAACTTTTGAAATTTTAAAGAAAGTAAAACATAAAATCTAAATATTTAAATGGTTTTGAAGTTGTTCATATGCATATTCAATGTATTACCTGGCTCCACAGAAGAATCAAGAAAATGTCGTAGTAAACATAATTCCGTGGCAGTAATGTCAGACCAGGTTTTATTCCAGCTTGTATCATTTTCGAAAAACATTGTTATGCTAATAATAAATTCTAAAAGATATAAAATATACTTACAATGTGCTCAGTAAAAATTGGATTTTGGAAAGAAAACAAGTTGTGTTCACTAGGCGACGTTTTCTTAAGGATTTGACGGATTAGATTAAAATTAATCCGAAATAAGGAAACATAACCTCGGCTTACTTTTACTGTTAACTTTCAATCCAGCTAGTTAAGTTTATTAAATAGACTAAATAGATTAAATCCATTATCCTTAATATACTAATCATTACAAATTTAATTTAATCCGGTTTCTGTAATCTCACTTCGGATTAAAAGTGAAGAGTTAATTTCAGTCCGATTGATTAATTGATGTTTCTTTCAACATTAAATTTCGTCAGTTTCATCCACGCGCGTTGTTTTCAGCTGCTTGTTTAAATTTCCTGCGACGTGGAATAAACGTACTAAAATTTTTAATCAATTAAATTAAATAATTATTACTAAAATATTAAATAAAAATAAATAAATAAAATGATAAATAAAAATAAAAATATGACTAATTAAAATTAAATAATTTAAATTTTTAATTTACTGCTGTCAACGACTATAGTTGTTTTGGGGGTGACTAAAACAACTGCACGGCAGTTTGGCTTAGGGACCATGTTTTCTGTCCATTGTCTTTGCTTCTCCGCCTCTTGTCAGTATTTTAGAAACGGTCTGCGCAGAGCAGCATTTTACGGTTCTCAAAGAGAGTCACAATAATGCTGGGCCACTTTTGCAAAAGATATTTAATTTGAATTAAATTATTTTAATTGATAACAGAAAAACTCTTTATTGGAGAATTAAATGGTTACAAATGAGCTAGTTTAATTTGCGGATAACTGATTAAATAGTTAATTATATATAACGTTTTTAGTCTTTGAAGAACATAAGTTTGAGTAAAAGGCCTCAGATTGAAAAAATTCAAATTTAAGTTAAAAAATTAAAATTAGTTCTAAAAATGCAAATTTTGTATACCAGTCTAAAGTCGTACACGGGAAACAAGCCTGTTCCTGTACTCATAGTTGTAGCTGTACTTTACATGTTCTTGCAATTAGAACACGGTCTAATTTCGTCAGAACATGTGTGCAAAACATGGATTCCTTTAGACAAAAGCAATTATATTATTATCGAAGTAATAGAAATTGGATTCTGCAAGACAGAAACAGACGTAAGAGATAGACTGAAGGCAAGGGAGCCCTGAGCCTTCCATGCCTACCTTTTGCAATGTAGAAACGGGGAGACAATTAGCCGAATGAGTATGAAACAAAATGCGACTACTATTTTTAGTATCAATTACATATAGTGCCTGCTGGAAAACTTATTAGGTTCTACAATGAGAAAAGATGGAACTCTCTGAACTGAGAAGACTTAGCCGTCACTAATGACAACGAGCAATCGAGAGAGCGATATAGAACGAACAAGTTGGTGCAGAGCTAGAAAAGCAACACCGCCTCTCACTTCTGGAGATCTCGTAGTCGTTTTGCTCAATAACGTGATGCACATCTTTCTCTCTCTTTCTCTTTCTGATATCACTCTGCAAGTCTGCCTACCTACGGTACTCTTCTGGCTGAGTCCCGTGCTCCTAATTCAGCCAGTTATAAATATAGATTATGCAGGATGAAATGAGGACGAAAGAAAACGGAGGTACAGCTAAGAAGCAGGGCTCAGGGCTCATTATCTGTATAAACATGTTGTTATACAGTTGCCCTTTTTATATTGAGATGTAAATTAATTATTCATACCTGGACTTTGAGTCTAAAACAGAACTTATCTAAAAGTATAGCTGGAGACAAACTTAGCAGCGTAAAAAGGAGTCTGCTATACTGCTTGTGTGTGTGGCTGTTTTGAACGAACAACTTTCAACAACTTTCATTCTAATAACGGTGACGCTGAAATGGGAAAAAGCAACCAATTCATTAGCAGGGAAATCCTACGCTGAGTCGGATAATGTGTTGTTGCAAGAACCTGTTCAATATGAACTATACTCAGTGTAGACTAAACTGAAAAGCAAGAAAGATTTTAATGAACATTGCTATTTTTAGGAATAGACTCTAAAGAAGCAGAAAGCCCGTCTTTATTGTTTCAAGCGACACTGTGCTTCAAGTTTTTACCGGCTAATAAGATTACGGTATAGTAACTGTGCATAATAACAAAAAATCAGTAAAATTCCCTTCTGCCTACCCCTCCCCACCAAACGGGGACCTCTTTTGGCTACCCACCCCACCAAACGGGGAGAGGATGTGCTTGTCGCCACCCCTCCACCAAACAGAGGAACATCCGCGTATTGTGGGCAGAGTACCGTACGCAATGCCAGGAAGAGAAGCCCTCTAAACCTTACTCTTCTTCTTATAATGCAATTATGCACTCTTGCCAATAAGCCTTAGCTTTTGAATGGAGGAATACAACAGGCTGATGGATTCAAAAATTTGAAAATTTAAAAATTTTAAGAAATGGTAAACATTTTAAAATTTCAAGCATATAAGGATGAAACCAAGGGAATCAAAAAATTTGTTGTTCGTTGTTCGTCTCAAAAAAGTTTGCCGAAAACTTGCATGTAGGCGTATTTAGGGGGACTGAGCTTGAATATGCTTGAATATGAAACCCATTTTTCGATTCAGCTTTTCGTTAGCTCAGCATAGGCTTAATATTAAGAGAGGTTTCTCACCGAGAAACTGATTTCAGATGCACGATCACCATCAGTACTCCCCTGCCCCTCCATATTACCCCTCTATGCAAAGTTTCGGCAAAATCGAGGACAACAAATTTATGGATCTTTTGCACTTTTCCCCCAGCCCTAACTTTTGATATTTTGACCAATAACTATGAAATTTTGTATGGGTACTGCTAAATCTGAAAGCTTAACATGTAAGCTTATACTGAGATAACAAAAAATTGAATCGAAAAACGGATTCCAGATACGTACTCAGCGCACTTTATCTATCAGCACCCACTCTGCCCCATACAAAATTTGAAAGTTATTGTTATTGGTCAAACAATCAAGAGTTATAGGGCTACAGGGAGAGCGGCAGTGATCCCTAATAGCCAGCTGAGAAGCTACAAAAGGCGATTCTTCCGCAGAAGCACACCTGTGCACAACTTTCGCAAATCTTAGACAGTTGATTTCAACTTTAGAATCGGTGCATTTGAACACATTTCTAAAGGATATGTGACAAAAACGTAAAATTCTTAAAAAATTTAATTTTAAAAGTTTTCAAGGCGGTTTTATTGAAAAATTGTACGTAGGGTTTTCATGGTTTCAGAATACGAATCTGAAAACCGTTTTTAGTTCTTTCAAATGCAAGCTTGAAGTACGAAAGGCTGGACCAAAACCTTCGATAATGCAATTTTTCAGCCTAATCGCAGACAAAAATTTTTGGTTCTTCCCCTTTGTCTCTGTCTTGTCTTAAAAGTTTATTTTTTGTTTTAAACTTTTGTCACAAGTCGATCTGGAAAGCGTTCAAATATGCCCATAAAGCCAAATTTATGGTCTATCGGTTAAAGTCTGCGAAGGCTATAAATGCCGGTGTGCGTCCATGGAAGGGCTGACTCTCATTTAGCACCTTTGAACCCGTTGTGACCTCTTCAAGGGCAACTTTTGCACCAGTCCCACGTTAGATCTTTAAAGGAATCTATCTACAACATTTTTCCCCTTTGACCTCATGCAATATATATTCAAAGCTTTGATTTCATGCTAAGTGACAACTGATGAAAATGATGGATGAACCTAGTTAGTCTATGGAAGAATTACCAAAAAAGACCAAGACTACAACTCGCAACGATAAAGATTTTCACTGACCCGTCAATCGATTATATACTACTACAACAACAACAACAGCAATCGTAGTTCACAGAACAAAGACAATCCTATGATTCAATCAAACCTAACTCTAGTTTAAGCCTGAAGCCTAGCATAGCCTGTTATAAGATTAAGACAAAGCAAAAGACTAAGCCTAAGCCATCTTAAATCAAAGCCTAAGCCAAACCTTAAGCTTATATATGTTACGGACCATGCGTACAGTTGCTCCATATGCATATGGCGCAATTATACACATGGTCCGTAACATACGTATATACGATTAGTGAAGGGAAAACATTTTTGTGGGCATAGCTGAAAGTAAGTTTCGTCTACCCACACTTCCACAGTTACATAACAGCAAACACCCACATTCCCTATGAGAAAAGTGGAGACCACTGTGTAGTCATCCATGTCAACACGCACAAATTCAACAATTAATCCATAACCTCACTCCTAATACAATCAGAATCAATCAGTTACCCAAAACAATTCTACACAACTAAATAATCCATGGTAATATTAAAAATAATTAATACAGTATCCATATATTCCACGAATTTCCAATATTCCACGAATATGTACTTGCACAGACAGTTGGTTCAACTAGTTGAAGCAACAACCAATCAAACGCAGGAATTCTAGTGCGCCCGTTTTCATAATTTGAATCGACCAAACAACGTGCTAGTTGCCGCTAGAAATCGCCCCAAGCGCGATTGCGACAACTTGGTTGCGGCAACTTTTTTCTCAGTTGCCACTACATTCACATTGGGCAACTTTGGAGCAACTTGGTTGAAGCAACCAAGTTGCTACAACTAAGTTGCCCCAAAGCTGCCTAAGTGTGAACTGGCCTAAAGTCTAGGCATCAACCTCAAGCAACATTTTTGATTTTCGCATTTTAAAGTACACTACATTTCTTCTCTTTCTTTGAAAAGTTTCTTACGTTCTTTTAAGATGATCTTTAGTCTCGAACAAATCCTATGTCCGATCCTGGTAGGAACCGAAGAGGGTCTCTTTGAGGGAAACGTCTTTCACCCTGCTGACCCACGAGAGGTTCCGGATCTTGGGGACCGTGAAAGTCAGGAATCGGACCATTCTGAGGACCGGGATCCTGAACAAGCCAGGCATCCTCCGCATTTACCTCCCCATCTCCCAAATCAGGCGCAGCCTTTAACCCTGTCTTTACTGGATTCCGTGCATTCACAGTTTCTCCAGTATTTAGAATGTAGGTAGACCGGCCTTTTGTCGCTATGATTGTCTTTGGGGGACCAAACGAAGGAAAGAAATTCTTTGCCGTAGGAAACCAGCTTATGACGAACAGCATCGCCAACTTTAAAAGCGGGAACTCGGGATCTTCTGACGTTGTCAGCATGTCGAGCGTACATTTCCTGATATGTGGTGACTTTGGATCGCAAACTCTTTGAAATAGGAATTTTTGAGCCCGGATGAAATGGAGCGGGCAGTTTGATACGGATTTCCCTTTTCAACAATAGCCTGGCGGGAGTTAGACCGGTTACCGTTTGGGGAGTAGATTGATATTAGTCGTCAGAATCGAGCGGAGAGCATCTAACCAATCTCGACCTTCAATGTACATACGCTACTTGAAGGCCTTCTTTGAGGACTCTGTTAAATCTTTCGACAAGACCGTTTGCCGAAGGATTATAAATGGCGCCCAGTGTGTGTTTAATATCGAGGGAAGCAAGGAATTTCTTGAATTCTGAACTGGTAAACTGAGGGCCGTTGTCGCTAACCAGTTCCAAAGGATTTCCAAATCTTGCGAAGATTGGCGAAAGGAAATCAATTATGGCTCTAGAGGTTACTGTTTCCACAGCTGCAACCTCAGGCCATTTAGAGAAGTAGTCAGAGATTACCACCAGGTAACGATGTCGCCTGGGAGCAATAGCATAGGGTCCGGCTATATGAATAGCTACATTCTCCCAAGGACCTTGCGGCCTGGGTATTGGCTGAACTGGAGGGGATCTCCGTTTATGAACTTTATCGCTGGCTTGGCACGAATAGCAACTGCGAACCACATTTTCTACATCTTTAATGATACCAGGCCACCAGTAGTAATTTCTGAGTCGTGCCTTGGTTCTGACTATTCCGGGATGCCCCTCGTGCGCTGGGCTCAAGGCTTTGGTGCGAAGATTCCCGGGGAGAACACGGATTCCATTACCACGAAATAAACAGCCTTCAATGATTGACAAATCATTTTCCATTTTGGAAAAAGGCTAGCAGCTTGCTGAAAACTTTAGGAGACCAATCAGTTTGCATATAGGTCATCACTTGTTTTAGAGTTCATCTTCTGTTGCCGCTGCAATTTCATCTTTGGAAAAAGCGTCTTCTGAAACTACAGCAGCCAGTCGTATATCATCGTCGACAAACCCTGGTTCCGAGTCAATGGGCTGTCGAGACAATGCATCAGCAGTATCATTAACTTTTCCAGGTTTGTAGACATTCTGGTAAGAATAGGTAAGCAGTCGAGCATTCCATCGACTTATTCGCATGGATTTTCTGCTTTCGGTCGTTGAACCCAATAGCACAGTCAATGTTTTGTAATCGATACAAAGCTGAAAGGAAAATGTGCCAGCGTTCGCATGCCCAAACGCAGGCCAGGGCTTCCTTTTCTCCAGTAGAATACTTCCGTTCCGTGGGGTTGACTGTCCGAGAGGCATAGGCTATCACCTTCTCCGACCCATCTTGAACTTGAGTTAGAACAGCTCCAACTCTATGGAAAGAAGCATCAGTAGTAACTGTGGTAGGTGCTGAGGGGTCGAATGTTGCTAACATTGGGGCAGCTCTGAGCAACGACTTCAGTTGAAGAAATGCTTCTTGCGCAGCTGAAGTCCAGGTAAATGAGCCATCTTGCCGGATCATTTGACGTAAAGGTTCACTAGTTGTAGAGAAGCTAGGGATGAACCGCAGACAGAAGGAGCACATTCCCAGAAATCGTTTGATATCTTCTATTGACTCAGGAATGGGGAACTTTTCTATGGCCGTTGTATGTTCTGGACTTAACTGAATCCCTTGAGCTGAAAGATGGTGTCCAACAAATGGTACCTCTGATTTGGAAAAAAGGCATTTTTCCAACTCTATTCTGGCATTGTACTTTTCAAGTCGGTTCAGAACGGAATTCAAGCGCTCATCATGCTCATTTTGGTTCTGGCCAGTTTAAGATGTCGTCCAAGTAGATAAATACGCCAGGGATACCAGCGAGCATCACTTCCATGCATTTCTGAAATGCACTGGCAGAAGATTGCACGGAAGACCCATCGGAAGTTTGCAGTATTGAAACAGCCCTACATGAGTGAGGAATGCTGTGTAGTGACTGCTTTCTTTAGCCAAGGTCAACTGAAAGTATGCTTTCCGAAGGTCCAGCTTGGAAAACACTGATGCACCATTGAGCTCACTGAACATTTGCTCAATGTCACGAAGTGGATATTTATCAGAACAAAGTTGTTTAAGCTTCTTAGATCACAGCAAATGCGTAATTTCCCATTCTTCTTCGGTACAACCACCATAGGATGCACCCAATCACTTGCATCGATTTCTTCTATGATTCCGTCTTTCTGCAGTTGTTCAAGTTCTGCGGTAATCGCATCCCGAGCAGCGAGAGGGACTTGACGGAGCCCATGGGCGATAGGAACAGCTTCTTGTTTCAACTGAATTTTGTGTTCAAAGCCAACAATGGTTCCAGGCGTGTCAGAGAAATGCCTTGGATACTTTGACTTGAGCGATTCTGCTGAAACTTGATTCACTGACAGCTTCTAATTATCGATTTGTAGTTTAAACAGATTAATCAAATCCTTTCCCATAATGGATTTGCTGCTTGGCGCAATGAAGAGTGTAGTGGAAGCAGACTTGTCGTTATATACAACTTCTGCTGTAAAACAACCAGAAACTAACAATCGTAGTTTGTCAAACGGATTGACGACGGCTGAATCTGATGGTTTGGAAAGCAGTGGTCAAAGTCCGATTTAGATAACATCGAAACATCTGCTCCTGTGTCAACCATCAGGTTGCACGATTTTCCACTTAGAGGAAACAAAATTTTGCAAAAGATGGATGGTAGTTTGTTAACGGAATTGATTGACAAGACGCACATGTTTTGATGTTCGTCCAATGCAACATGTTGGCAAGTTTTGTCACACTCTTGCACTGCACGCAAAGTGTGAGGACGGGCAGATGCATTTGATGATCTGCAAACACGAGCCCAATGACCTGTCATTTGGCAGAGTTTGCAGATCGAAGATCGAGCGGGACAGTTGCTGGCTAGAGCTGTATGGGCTTCAGAACTGCAGCGGAAGCATTGTTTATTTGTAGGTTTAGGTTTGCTCCAATTGGGTTTGTGGTAACCTTTCCCTTTAGTAGTCTAGCTGGAACTTTGATTCTTTGCACATAAGGATCATTCTTTAGGTAAAGTTCGGAAGAATCGGTGCCCTTCAACACCGAGGCAGTGCAACAGTAAAGCAATCTTTCTACAGTGAGGGAATTGTTCGGGGTTAGCAGTAGCCCCAATAGTAATAACGTAATTCAAGAAAGTTTCTTTCCAGGAACGCCATGGTATTGCAGGAACACCAGGGTAGGAAGAAATTGTTGAGGAGGAGGTATCGTCTCCATGGCCTCGTCGCCAAATGTTATATATGCACGGCAATGGAAAGCAAGGCAATGAAAACGCAATGAACGTAACAACAATGTATCTCCTCTCAAAGTCTAGGCATCAACCTCAAGCAACATTTTTGATTTTCGCATTTTAACACATTTTCAGTATACTACACAAACTACAAAATCTGTACAGTAGAATTGATTGGACCTACATAGATGAGCACGGGCCGGATTTTTTTCGGCCCGACCCGGCACGGCTTGCTCCAAATTACTGCTCGGCCCGGCCCTGCCCGGCAAGCTGGCAAAATTTTTCGGTCCGGCCCGGCCCACCAAACGAAATACCTAAATTTCACTAACAATATTGTTTCAAAGGCATCAATACAAAAAGGAAAGGTGAATTGTGATCGAAATGCTCATCTAGCTGAGACAACAAATTGCAATTCAAATTATTGGTTTAATTATGTCCCTTAAAAAAGCAAAATCTGTTGGTCCAATAAATGTTACAAACAGCCAATATTTTTAGAAGATCTGACGAAAACAACCTTAGTGCCTTTTGCTGGTCTGTAGTTAAACCAGGCTCTCATGTAAAGCCAAGATTACTTACGCAAAACAAAGCTACATATATTTTCTGGCATGGGAAAAATTTAACTCATTTCAAAATCTGAATTGGGAATTTTTTAATATGAATATTTGTTATTATTCTTTTGAAAATTGACTGCGCAGTTCTTAGAGTGCATATGTGTTATTGTGCATTATTCAGTCTGATTTATTTGTCCGTGTAATCTCACTAGCAGGAGAAAAATTTTAATTTAGCTATGAAATTTATCAAATTACAGCAGATTACAGTTGCTGCATGCATAGATGTACATAGATGTACTTGTTGTATTTCTGGTAAATATATATATATATATATATATATATATATATATATATATATATATATATATATATATATATATATATATATATATATATATATATATATATATATATATATATATATATATATATATATATATAATTGTATATAGGTTAACAATCAGTCATCCACTCTCGAGTTTGAAGAAGCTCTGCAATATTAAAACATTTCGAGGCGGTATACCTCGCAATGAACCCCGAAAATTGTTTCAATTATCTAGCTGAAAATTAGATAAAACTCATCGTGCAGCGACATTTATCAATTCTAATTTTAACAAAGTTTTAATAAATCGGAAAGACTGTTTAAAATGATAAGTTTTTTGGTCAAAATGGTTTCGTGGTCTTCGTGGTCTGCCAGTTTCTCACTACCCCGACCCCCACTTCCCCGACGTTATCCTATGATTTCTACATACACTATGACTGTGCTTCTACTTTTAGCTGGAAAATAAACCAACGCAATCTAGTGATCTGTACTTAAAGTAATCCTCTTTAAATATAAAAATTACCAGATAAAAGAAGCTAAGAAAAACTGAGGGTAGAACTTTTTCAAATGGCAGCATACATATGTGCTGACGTAATGTGCTGAAGACTGCATTAGGATTAGACAGTGTAAAATGAGAGGCAACGCTTTTTTCTAAGCCAATTGGCCATATTTGGAAATAGTTTTTAGCATTCTCGAAAACCTTTCTTTTCATATATGTACGTTTAGCAAGATTCGCTAATTTCGATAGTCTACGTCGCAACGACACGTTTAAAGATAATAATACTAATAATAATAATAATAATAATAATAATAATAATAATAATAATAATAATAATAATAATAATAATAATAATAATAATAATAATAATAATAATAATAATAATAATAATAATAATAATAATAATAATAATAATAATAATAATAATAATAATAATAATAATAATAATAATAATAATAATAATAATAATAATAATAATAATAATAATAATAATAATAATAATAATAATAATAATAATAATAATAATAATAATAACTAGCGCTACTGCAAGAATGTGTTGCCCACAACAGGTTTTTCTGTTTATTTTTCTGACATAACTTTCGCTAGACGCATTTTCAGAAAATGTCGCAAGAAGGAAAGTTGCTCAGCTCGACGAACTCTTTCATTTGAGTACCATATCGACCACAATCGGAGAAATTTTTGAAAATCCGGAATTTTCCGTAACGAATATCTCGAAATCCGTAAAGTTTCGAGAAATTTCGGTTTTAGTTTCGAAATCAGCGTGGTCGAATTACCCTATGACCAGCTTTTAAGCAAAATCGGAGACAAAAAAGTTTTTGGTCCAAAATCCGGGTTTTCGTAAATTCCCGGATTTTCAGTTTTTCTGTGATAACTTTCACTACACGCATTTTCAGAAAATGTCGCAAGAAGGAAAGTTGCTCAGCTCGACGAGATCTTTCATTTGAGTACCATATCGACCACTTTTGAAGAAATTTTTCAAAATCCGGAATTTTCCGGGTCGAATATCTCGAAATCCGGAAATTTTCCGGAAATTTCGATTTCAGTTTCGAAATCAGCGTGGTCGAGTTACCCTATGACCAACGTTTGAGCGAAATCGGAGACAAAAAATTTTTGACCAAATTTTGGATTTTGAAATTTCGCCTTGGTCCCCCCTTACCAACCGAAAAATTCCGGGATTCGCCATTCCCGGAATCCGGAGGGTATCGGAGCCATCTTGCTTCCCGGAGATGTCCTAGTTAAGGGCTTCAAAATAAGGTATCAACCACCCCTGTACCCCTTCCCAATCTCGAGATCTAGGGGGGGACAGACGGATAATAATAATAATAATAATAATAATAATAATAATAAGCACAGAACGATAACAAAGTGTTGCCCATTCCTTTGGAAAAGTGGGCAACACAATAATAATAATAGAGCAGGAAAGGCGGTTTCATATATGTAATTGATTCATTTACAATGGATCATAAGATGTAAAACAACATGAGCAACAAATTCTTTCGAAGGCATGTTGCGTTTATAAGGATGACCTCATTTTGAGAATGCTATTTGTTCTTATTTGTGCAGAAATGAACAAATTTTCTCAGTCTTAGGGGAAAGCAGAAATGTTACAGGTATGTAGGTACTAATTAATGCATTATTATATTTCACCAGTAGGCAAACAGGTAAGGCAGGAGAAGAGAGCTATTCTGCTGCACCTTTTTTGTGTCAGATTGAGTTGCGATTCATTATTGAAAACGAAAACAAAAGAATTCACCTGATATACATGAGCTGACTTATTGAATCCGTTGAAATAAATTTGAGGCTTGCTAAAACTGTGATAATATTAGCTTTAAGATTCAGGCTTCTATCCATAGCTAGAAATCTTACACCACACTAAAAAACCTACTGTGCTCAGCAGAGTAGTACTAACTAACTTAACTGAACTAATTATTCCCATACCACAGTAACGGTAGTACTTGACGGTTAAAAATGTTACCAGAAAGCAACAATATGAAGGATCTCCCTAAGGTATATTAGTCAGTAGACTGTAGAAGTCTTACTTAAGCTCATTGTAGAAGAAAAACACTGACGCATGTGAGTTGTGGCTGCAGTTTATTTACGATTTTAAAAGATTAAGGTAATACTAAAATCCGCTTTCTTCGATTTGGCTGGTTTCGTGTATGATTATAAACATGGCTACGAGCAATTATCTATCAAATCTAGTGTCTTGTCACCGCTATTCGCAGTTAACATTCCCCTGCCGTTATTCACATGTAATATTTTTGTCAACCCGATTTCCCTTTTGACACTGAAAAAAATACCATTGCAAATATTTAATACTATTTACTGTAATCAGAATCAAGAAGACAAAACAACAACTGTGGGTGATTCTTCGGTAATCTGCATGAGCACACATTTTTGACTTTGCCAAACTGCATCTACTTTGGTGTGCACACAATAGACACACACTTTACAAAACTAGGGCTTACTGTAAAATGCATCTATTTCTGCTTCTGCACACCTTACAAAATATAGATCACCAATATAGGTGATGAAACCCGATTTTGAATTGTGCACATAAATACCGAATAATGACCCAGTTGTGCCTTGTCCTGTCTAGTGACGACACAACAACTTCAGTTTTGATTTTTTTCTGATTTTAATTTAAATTTCTGATTGGGAATTTTGAGCAGATTCGTTTGTTAACAAATTAATTGAAACTATATGCATTTTGTGTGACTGGCATTACGCTGAGTGTGCACTTTGTGAACTACACTTGTTTTCAATCTAGTCAAACGGTGCAGTATTCAGCTAATAAATTTTGCTTTCATTCATGCAATTTTATTCATTAATTTACAATATTTTAGCATTACGTGATGCCCGTGATGGATCAGGTTCCTTTTCACTAGAAAGCGGGGGCATCTGCAATGACTGACTGGTAGCTTTTTTCTCAAACGTGATCATTTGGAGAAACTGCTTCCAGCTTAGTGGAGAAATCTCATTCCCCCTGAAAAAGGGGACGGCTTCCCAACTGGAAACCATATTTTGGTTATATACACAATTTTAGTTTCACAGATTACCGAAAATTGGTCTACACACCTCTTGAAATGATAGCTGTGTGATGCTGTATGAATATTCGAAACGAAACAGAAGCTTAGATGAGCATCCTAAGTACGATTTTGAGTGCAAAATTGTGCTAATGGAGATACGCAAACCTGGTCAGTTTTAAAACCACAACTTGGCTACGATAGTTTTGTTCTTTTTTAAATCTGTAAAGAATGAACTACAGAGTACTACATGCACTAGTGCATAATCTGGTAACAAATCAATTACTGGTCTCCAACGACAGACACATGACTTTAACCTCAATCGGGCTATGACGTTAAGCAGATCCAACTACCACTATCACGATGCGAACTGACAGTGACGTTTAATCCAGACTTCATGATTACTTGTCATTCATTTTAGATTTCAACTGAGTCAACCAAATGTGCAAAATGAAATTGACTTAAACATATGATATACGCTTATTAATAGAGGATATAACTAATATGTAATTCAAATTGTGACTACCGACGGATCACTTAACTGATTGCGGCATGATCTACATAGTTGCTGGCAAGTTGTCAAAAATAGTGCCATTCAATTTATTAGTTACATAGATTTAGTACTGAATACTGAATACCAGAGATGAAACCGGGTCACTATTAGCTGACCCGGTGACCCGGTGACCCGGTCGACCCCTGACCCGGTGACCCGGTGACCCGGTGACCCGGTATTTTTGAAAATTCAGGTTTAAGCTTGGAAAAATTAAAAATACTTATATTGGGGTGCGGTCAGTATTTTTGATGTTTTTGGACATTTTTGGCGTCTAAAATAAGAAGTTTGGCAAATTTTTGCTTTCCTTAAAGTAACATTGGAAATTAAATATTGTAAGCAAGCCAGAGAAAAGCAAAACTGATCTGCACGATTTCGCACTCAATGTGATGTGAAGTAAACTAAATAAGTTTTTGAATCAAACAAATTGAAACAAAATACTTTGCCAAAGTCATCACATCATCTAATCCCAGTCATAGAGCTTATTAGCCAACATTAAAACTTCTGTCTTTCATCATTATACTTTATTTAAAATATTTTATTTAGTTGTATGGTTGAGGGTTTCACTCAGTGGAGATTCTTTGGAAATATTCCTGCTTATGGCTAGGATTCAGAAAATATTATTCTATAAAGAAAAACAAACAAAACTCCATCAGCTCCTAAAAAGATTGTAGTCCATAACAATTAGAAAAAATGCAACGCAAAACTCAGAATCTGTAAAAGCGTTGTTTTGCTGAGATTTTCCTTCTTACTGAGATTTGAAACACACAGTCTGACCCCCTCCCTCCAATGATAGCAGCGGCGAAAAAAATCACTTACAGTAGACGGAGCATGGAAAATTTTAGATTTTAAAATAAAGATTTCAGACTCTCAGGGCCATGTAATAATTATTTTCTAGTGAACATTCAACGCTATCATTGTACTTTCAAACCTAGATCTTAGCTTTACAGGACATTAATACAAATACTAAGAGGGCGCTGCAGCAATAAGCATTTAAAACTACACGGTTAAGTTAAGAATATTCCATTGCTAGTTTTTGAGTAATTATTGAAGTTTTCAGGTGGTAAAAACTGGTAAAAATTTTGAAAAATATGCTTTAACAGCAAAAAATTTCCTTCATTAAAAATACCGGGTCAAGACCGGGTCAAAGCCCCTGACCCGGTGACTCCGGTGACCCGGTCCATTTAGTGACCCGAACTGACCCGGTGACCCGGTGACACGGTGACCCGGTGACCCGGTTTCTACCCCTGCTGAATACTGAAAACTGCATGCAAGCAAAGTAGGCACTGGGCAAGACCCTGCTACTTGAGACAGTGAAATTACGAAGAAGACATCCCCATGACGATCAAAAACGGGTGAATCACCTCAACGAGAGGTAAAGCGGAAGTTTGTATTTGACAAACTTGTTTTTAAACATAATTTATCAATCATCGAAATCCTGGCACTCGGAGCATAAAGTATATTTATATAACTGGAAAAGAACACCGCAACACCTAATAGCACTGCAGCATATAATTTTTGTGTTATTTTTTAGCTCAAAATAGACTCAAATAGACAAAATTTTGGTGTATACTTTTATTAAAATAGTAGATTTTTGGTGGGGATCAGATTTTATTAAAGTTGGATCAATGTATTTCCAAAATTCAAAAGAGAACCTCAAAACTGCGATCACAGTGTAAACTTATAGCGAAATAATTTCATACGATTCTCATGATCTACACAATTCGTATATTTTTGTCAAAGTAACTCTTATTCCCTTTCCTTCCGTGGACTAATGGTGGTCCTGGGCAGTTGGTTTATCCGAAAGAATTTATTTATGAACGTATCTTGAAGCATTTTACCTCAATATCATTCAAATCATTTGCTTATGGTTTGTCAAAAATTAGAATAGCAATAGCAGCTAACTAATATATTACGTACTGTTTGTATGAATTAAAGTATGTAATATGAACTATCTTTAATTAATACTAGTATTAATACTAGTATTAGTATTAAAATTAAGTATTAACTGTTAAGTACGAATTAAGCAAGTGTCATAGTATACGATAATATAATTATCTTATTGTATTAGTACATATATAGTACGTTTTGGGCCATTTCACATTTGAGTCTTAAAGACGATGGTTTCGTGGTTTTTCAATAATAACTTCCATTTGGGCCACTTAGGACTGTTAGAAACTATGGCTGAGATGGAGAGTTTAGAACTTATCCATATTAAAAATGCATGATCTCCTAGATTAATAAGTATGCAATATCATGAGTGCTAAAATTTGCTAACTTTGGAAACAAACTACAATGTCTTTGATCCTCGAGATTCTCTGAAACTTTCAGTAATTCCACTTAAACTTTCATCGGTCTTTCATGCATACTACACAGTTTTATATTCCATTCAACTTTTACTTTAACAGTTGGATTTCCCTTGCCTTTAACTTTTTGCAAGATTCCCG
>JASAND010016609.1:0-31470 GCA_030248195.1 Trissonchulus latispiculum | reverse complement strand
TTCGAGGGGGCGCCGGACCGACTGGCGCCTAGCTGAAAAGTGGGAGATTGGGCTAATGAACGCAATCAGAAGTACTCCTGGCTAACCCCAGAGCGTTTACCTAGAAATTAGGATTAGCGCAACAATAAGATTAAATTAACGAAATTAAATAGACAATTAACGATTTATTAGAAAATAGAATTTTACGGCAATTAAAGAGTACGAAACAAATAAAGTATAAACGCAGAAACTTACTGGCTACCAATAAGAGTTTGGGGGCGGGGAGACAGGAACACAAAAACGGGGAAGAAAATGGGAGAAAATGAGAAATGGAAACTGAACACCAGAATGGAGGAGGCGGAAGTGAGTTGAGTTAATAAAAAGGGGTTAAAGGTCAGTGAAAATTTGATTAGTTCGGGCAAACCCAAATAAAGCCGAAAGAAAATTTAACGGAGCCCCAAGAAATTTGAACCGCCGCACGCGTCGAAAGAAACTTCTCAACTAACGAAAAGGTGACTAATGATTTCCAGTTGTAAGGTATTACGCAACCCCAGTTGATATAAGTAAATTCCCGTGCTCAGTCTTTTACACAACAGTAAGGAAACAATTTACATGTAGCGTTATCTTTACGATTATTAAGAGAAAGTATATGTTTTCAGATTTTAGCATAATTTCAACCGTAAAGATAGCGCCACACTTAAAAAGATACATTAGTAAAATACTTAGTAAATACCAGACACTCCAGTACGTAACTAATTAACAGTTTGGGGGGTTTAAAAAAAGTGATTTTGGAAGATTTTAAGGAAAAATCGCTAAATAAGTTACTAAAATCAAACTGGAGGGGAGGTAGTAGTTAAAGAAACAATTTGAACTCTACTAAGCTGTTCTGTACCCACTCTTCCTTGAAACGGTTTTTTGCGCATTTATTGGGTTAACTGAGTTGCCCTCAGTTTTTAACTTCATATTCACGCGGGAATAGATTCTGTGAGCACCTTTAGCGTGGATCTCAATCCTGCTGCAGTTTTGAAAAGATGCTAAAGCTGCGAACGGAAATGGGCTTTTGAGCAACATTCTTGGCATTAAATCGCATTAATATAAATATACAGGTGTGACTCGCGAAATGTGCATTTTTATGGAAATAAATGCGAATCCGGAACATTCAAAACTTCAGTTTTAAAGATATTAGCTGGCTTTTGAGAGTTTGGACAATTTTTTAATATCTGACTGAAAATATTAAGCTGTTTAATGGCATCGTTAATGTTGCCACCAAATCTGTTCAAAAATGATGACAGAAACATGTGTTCAGGCAAAAAATTGGGGGTTTCTCGACGGTTTCAAAATTTAGGTATTTCATCAGTTTCAAATCCGCGGGGATAATTGAAGATTAAATGACGGCTTCCTTTTATGGCAATTAAGCTAGTCTGTGAGAATGTGACATAATGCTTAAATCTGGTTTAATGCTCTACTAAAGCAAACTCATGAACATTGGTGTGTGTACCAGAAACGTTATTTCTGACTTGAACTTAAACAAAATTTGAACTTAAAACCCATTTATTCGACTGCATCTGTATTTATGTCAGATTTACGCGTAAATTTGAGGTAAAGTACAACTTTCTTGGAAAGAAATAATGAAAGCTGATTATTTCTTTTTAATTTTAATGACTATAACATTCATTTAGATATCGGCCATAAATTAATTGATATGATCCTATTGATTTTACTGTTGATCAATTATTGGTATACAGTATACAGTAATGAAGTCTTGCTTACAACGACAGGTCCCTCTAACTGCGCTTCCGACAAGGACCTGATAGCTCGTATTAAGTATGCCTATTTGGACCGTAAACGACCCTCAGAATCCGGTGTTACTGTAATTATTGAACTGTGGATTCAGGCAGTGACAGCGTTATCGGAAATCACCAGTGATTTCGAAATCGATATCTATATCACTGAACTTTGGCTGGACCCATCCCTGTCCTATATTGACATGAATCCCTGTAAGCAGAACCTTTCCCTGACCCACGAAATGTTGGACTATCTTTGGACTCCCAACACCTGTTTTATCAATTCGAAATTTGCTAAAATTCATGACTCTCCCTTCAGAAATATCTTCATTATGATCTATCCAAATGGCACTGTTTGGATTAATTACAGATTGAAAGTTAAGGTTAGTTATATGTCAAGGATTGTACATTCTGCTGGTGCTTTTTCCTTCTAAGCAGATGGGTATAGTTATTAAATTAAATTGTTGAATTTATTAAGTTTAATCCTAAGTAATATTAATAATATTAATTAGTATTATATTAGTTAATATTAATTTAATATAATAATAAGTTATTAAATTTAATATCAATAGATAAATGAATTGCAATTCAATGAATATTAATCGGCACAAGAGTCTGTAGCTCAGCGTGTTTTTAACGTTGAGGTTGAACCAAAGCTATTCTTTCTGAAATGCGTCCTTCTGATTTATGTATCTTTAATTATTGATTTAATTAGTCTCAATAATATTTTAGGGTCCGTGTGAAATTGATCTCACAAAGTTCCCAATGGATACCCAGTTCTGCTATCTGACTCTGGAGAGCTTCAGCTACAACACGGATGAGGTTAAGATGAGATGGAAGGAGGTGGATCCTGTACTCCTCTATACGATACCAAATCTACCCGACTATGGACTCATCAATTATTCAGTCTTTCGAAAGGAAGTTGTGAGTGATAATCAGTAGTTCACGTGCAATCGACAGCTTGTACTAAGTAAAGTGAGACACTCAGCTCTTCCTAATAGATTAAAGCTTGCGAGATGCTCGACACATTAAAGGCAAAAATCGTCCGAGGTGGCAAATTTCAATTATTAGCATCATCCTGTAAATATAATACGACTCATGGATATTTTGCGATAGTAATTGCTTTCATCTATCTGTTGTAGCTTTATCCGGCCGGTGAATGGGACGAACTGACAGTGACGTTCACCTTCAAACGTCGATACGGATATTACGTCCTGCAGGCCTACATCCCAACCTATCTTACAATCTTCATATCCTGGATATCCTTCTGTCTCTCTGCAAAGGCGATTCCGGCTCGAACCATGCTGGGAGTCAACTCTCTACTGGCGTTGACCTTTCAGTTTGGTACAATCATGAGAAATCTCCCAAGAGTCAGCTATGTGAAAGCAATAGGTGAGAAAAGCTTAGCAATTACTTGTACTGTAAGAAAAGACGGTAAAGAACTTCTTTAGGAATTTGTGGCAGTAGTTAGGCTAGGTGAAGATACCTGATAAGAAAGTAGTGATGTTGTGCTTCGTACTGTTGGGAATTGGGATTATTTGTGCAAGGAAGATGGCCAAATCTCTGTTTAAGATAAACAGGAAACTGTTATTATTTGAACAATAAAACTGTATAACTTTAAATTTCTAACTCAATAAAATATATAAAACGGTGGATCCTAGGAATGTAATCCGTTTGCAAGCGTAAACGCTTAGCCTCAGGTGGTATGCGCGAGAAAGTCATACTTTTGTGGGACATGACTTTTTCCTTACCTTTGTAGCATTATCTAGCATTGTCTTTGTAGTATCTCCCTATATTATCAATTTCTTTCTGGGTAAATATTGTTTTGTTGCAGACGTTTGGATGTTGGCCTGCATGAGTTTCATCTTTTGCTCCCTGCTGGAGTTGGCTCTGATTGGATATCTGTCTGTGGACAGACCCAAACCCAAGGGATCCAAAAAGTTGTCCCAAACCGTTCCAGCCAATCAGATTTCCTCGGACTTCAACGGGACCACGACAAGAACCGAGCGAATTCGACTAGCACCATACAAAGGATCTCCGGATTACGAATCTTTGAATCACAGCCACCTAGAACAGCAAGAAATACAACAGGAGCAACAACAACAACAACTGAGTTCACCTTCTTCTCAGGTCGAATCGATGAACCCGTCTGAGGACATTTTTGACCTTAGAACGGTCAACAAATGCAGGAAAAAGACGCTAGCTAAGCAGAGCCTGAGAAGAAGTACACTGAATCCCTGGGAACGCTGGAAACAGTCCTGGAATGCGGCAAACATCGACAGATTCTCTTCGTACACTTTCCCAACTCTTTTTGCTATTTTTAATATTTTTTATTGGTGGTACTATCTGTATTTAACCTGAACAATGAACATCGATAGTTTATGATGCACCTTAATATACATATTAATAGCATAATATACAATATGATTACTGCTGCAAAAACATTAAGTTGATTCTATTCTGGGTGGAACTATTCATTTTTGCTTGTATGAACTTTCATGTCTTTAAGTAGGTATTCAATGTTGTGAGCAGAAATGTGTGGCAACCAAATTTCTCCAGTTTCGTATCATCACATATTTGTCGGATTTTCTGGCACATTGTGAGTTGCAGTTCCAATCCAAATAATAAGCCTCGGTAAGCATGTCCTCCATGAAATAGTATAAAAAGAGAATTTTGGCATATCCTGCAGTTTTGAGAAGTTGATTTTTTTAAGGTCGGCAGTCTATATTTTGCCGGTGCAGAATGCTGCATGTCAGAAAAGTAAGCTATTTAGCAAGTTTCGTAAACGGATGTGAATGTACTCATCATAACGCTTTGAAATAGAGATCTCTTTCTAACTCCAACAAGTAGGCCCCAAAAGGGGCAGTATTCCTTCGTAGACTTGTTATTATTAAACTACAGTTGTATAATTTGTTGGTACAAACTGAGGTTTTGCTTCAATTTCCGATTGGGAAATGTTTATTTCCGTTTGGGGTCTTCAAATGACAGTAGAAACCCCAATTGGTGGAAGAGGTCCCCATTTGAAGACGTCGCCAGAATAGGTCTTCGTTTTTTAGTGTTTTGCGTTTGGTCCTTGTTGTTTCTTCTAAGTTTGATGCTTTATCGCTAAGCCAAAATTCAGTGCGATATAGTAGTGTAAGCCCGCTAGAGAATGCAAGCAGGCTACACATACTATCTAACTAACTAATCCTAGTGCACTTGGTGTAGCTCCCAAGCTACACTAGTGCTCAAAAATACTCAACCATTTTGATTGCAGACAGCCGAAGACTGCGTAGAGTCGGTGCATTCGGCTGCTTAAATAGCAGCTGCCAAAACTAATTTGCATATTCTCTCTCAAAAAAACTCAGCCCTAAGCTAGCCCATGTTGAAGATAGGGCTTCTGAATGGAGAAATGACTCATACTGCAATGGACATATGTAATGTTACGGATGAAGTAAAAGCCAAAAAAGTAAGAAAACTCATTAAAACCATGAATCGCGATCGGAATCGGAATTGTTATTGGTGGTTGTTCTTGGAAACAGTTATTCAGAACCTAGTGTGCAGTATGTGAACGTCCAAGCAATATTTGTCATTATTTTATGTTCTTGTGAATACCAGAGTTGCCAGCCAGTTCAAATCCTTCAAACCTTACAAAACGGGACATAGGTTCTAGCGTGGTTAAGAAACCAGGTTCATAATAGTGTTAGAACACGAATGAACAACGCACGAAGAGAATAGGAACTCAGTAGATTCTAGGTGAAAGAAATAAGGTTAGAAAATAGCGTTATAATCTGCATAGGTAGTGCCAGAATAGGATAGGAACCCGGCATAATATGAGCTAATAAGGTTTGATCAGGGCTAACTATTAACGGAGAGGTCGTTACCACTCCAGGGTCAGTAATAGGCCCCAACTATAGCCTTTGATCACCTAACGGAGGAGTCGTTACTCTTCCCCAGGCCTTAACGGGCCTCCTGTTGTTCGAAAATGGTTCAAAGTTTCATTTAAAATAAACTTTTACTAATGAAGAAGAAAGTTATCAAAAGGCATCACTCGAAAAAGTAGTGAATTATTACAGAAATGGCAGCTAAGAATAACATATACAGCTATACGTTGGAAGATGGGTCATTTAAACTTAATTATTCGTAGCTAGGTGTATGAAATAGAGTTTTGGAGCACTAATATGTGCTAGTTAGGCCTAATTAGTGGTAATTAGGCAATAATTAGTGAATTTTGACAATTTTTAGCGAAAATATAACTTAGGCTCATCTGAAAGGCAATTTCTTCCTGGTTCCAAAAATCCAAACCCGGTCTTTTAACTCCTAATATTGCGAAAGTTATGGGTTAAAATAACTTTGTACTTTAAAATTTAATTCTTTAATTTTAACCTTACGTAAACTCTTCAAGTGGGCGTAACAAACACTTGTTGTTACGCCCATTCATGTTTTCATTCATCCCTATCCATTCTTGGGCTTCTGTTGGCCCTCTCCCAGCGAAGATTTGCCTCGCAGAGAAGAAACTTAACGTGTGTTTATAGGTGTCAATAGGTTCGGAGGGGGCGCAACCCTCTCCCAAATTGTTTAAATAAAACGAAAATAAGTGGTCTTAGGTAATTACGTACGTAGATTATTGTCAAGTAGTTTTTATTAGCTGGAAAATTAAGTTGCTCTTTGTATGCACAACTTTTGCGCAACAATTGCCCTCCCGTTCTTACGGTAGGAACCTCCAGCGCTAGTGAGGGAGAGCAATTGTTGCTGGGATTAACAAGGCGGCTTCCCTTGTTCCTGGCCGAGAAATCGTCACTAAAAGGAAGAGAAAGGGGCCAGTGAATAAGGGAACGCCTGAAAAATACAAAACATAAAATTTACAAAAGTTTACAGCAACAATAGCACTTAAGTTTTACTTTTCCATATTGGGCCCTGAGAGGCCGTTATTCTGCACTTCTTCAAATTTTTGTCCAAGAGAACTTTTATTTTTATCAGAAACTTTCCCCTTTGGTTACCTTTATGTGTTAACCAAGGAGTCTGGAAAGTTTCTGGAGATTCGGCTCTGGAAATTTTGCACACAAAGGGGTCATAAAGCCAGACCCCCCATAAATCTCCGTCTTGGTGGGCCAGGCGTGCAAACAGCCCACGTCGGGTCTGCACCCACAAAGGGGATTTCCAGAATAATCTGGAAATCCCGTCCACCTCAAAGAAAACCGCCAACAGGCGTGAGGTAGACTGACTGGAAATTCAAAATTTCCAGTCAGTCTTTGCTTCAGCTCCGGCCGAGAACGGTCGTGTATCCCCCCTTCTAGTGCGTCTCCTGGTGTGCCAGCGTTTTGGCCGGAGAATCCCCAACGCACTTTCCACCCCCCATAGGACGCGAGTTAGGACCTCCTCTGGCCCACACAGGTCAGAGGAGATGAAGTGAGCCTACACGAAGCAAAGACACACACGAACTAGGGCCATTTGAGCGTATTATGCTCGGCCAGATTCACACAGAAAACGCACTTTTCTAGGTTTCAAAAGGCCCTTTTTGGCCTATTTTTACTCTTGTTTCTCGGCCTTCGGGCCTTTAATTTTATTTAAAAGGTAGCCCCTTTTTGGCTCACCATCAACTCTAAATTAGCGAGCCCTCGTGGCCAGTCTTTTTACTTTTGCTTTTATCCAGTGGGCCCTAGTGGCCAGTTTTTTTTACAGTTTTTAATCAGCGAGCCCTCGTGGCCAGTTTTTACCTTTTCATCAGTGAGCCCTCGTGGCCAGTCATTTTTACCTTTTTCACATTTTTTGGGGTTATTTAGTAATGAAGGGATTTTGAGTGGGGACCCACCCTTGAGTTGAGGTAGGAGGTCCCTTGGCTATGACCTCGTGTTCTGAACTGAGTTAGTTCTAGGGAACAATTCTCCCCACAGCCGGCAATTAGGAATTGCCGGCCATATTTATGAAAGTAGGCGCTACTGAAGTTAAAAATATTGTCTGTAATTATGTTATGTTGTTTGTGTAGGTCGGCTACCTAAAACTAATAGGAATTAAAACCCAGAAACTGTTTTTTATCCTTAATTATCCAGTATTTCGAGGGGAATGGCCGGCTTCCCCTATATTAACTTAATCAAGCTGTCCTTAGCGGAATTGATTGTGTTGTTTAGTAATAATTGCCGAGCAATTATTACTCGTTTTGCTTTCCAACAAAACTTTTCAAAATTTCAAAGTTTACAATCTCGGTTTAAAAATATAAACTTACAAACTTTGGGCTCCAGGCGGAGGCCCGTCAATCCCAAAAAAAACTACTACAAAATGTGCATACAAAGAATAGGTAGAATAGGTAGATTTAGGTAGGAAAGTGTTAGATTTATATTATAATGTGTAGTCATTAGGTTGTTATTGATGTAACTTTGACCATGACTGTGTGAATGCGAATCCTAAATTTACGTAGGCGGCTTCTTGGGTAAATTCCTTATGGATTATGAGGTTCCAAGTGTAGCCCCTTTTAATAGTGTGATTTCTGAACCAAAATTGTGTGACTGTGTGTGTGATTGAGGGCAGACCATGTAAACTCCCTTTGTTCGATAAGGGTCTTGGAAATGCCAGAATGAATGTGTAATTGCTCAGATATTAGGCAGAAACTGGGCCAAATTGAGTAGCAATTTGGCCCTTAATTACAAATAATCAGGGATTTGTTTCAGTTTAGGTTTAAACGTGTGTTTGATGTCAAAATTGTTAATTTCGGAGTGAATGCAATGTAAAACTCTGTTTAAAATTGTTCTGTTTGACGGTTAGGGCAGATTCTGCGGCCTAGGGTCACGGGGACCCCCATTAGGTCTGCAGGTCTGCCGGATTTCCGGTCATCCGCGTAGGTCGCCCTGCGATTAGGGGACGGATGAGCCGCAATTATGGAATCCAGTACTAACCGGTTTAGACAAGTAAATAATAAATAGAACAAGTAGAAATCTGTCATTAGGAAGAATCCCACAACAAATGTCCGATTAGCGGACTGATGGTTAGTTAGCGCTAGGTTAAGTCTGTAATAAATGTCCGATTAGCGGACTGACAGTTTAAATCAGTTCTAGGTAGGAAAATAGCTGCAGTCTTGGTGTCGGTAAGTAGGGACTGCATAAAATGGCTGCTGAGACAGTGAGTGAGTGAGTTTTTGCATTTTCGGTAAGAAAAGAGTTAAAACTAATTATGTGCAAAAACTCACCCACGGAGCAGCCCATTATTTTATCTTTGCCAATATGGGTAGGAAAACTAATTAGCCATAGAACGTTTAACCAAATAAACAACAGTATTAATTTGTATTAATAAGTATAAGTATTAAGTTAGCATTATGTTGGTTTACTAATTTAACATATTTAGGTAAGTAGGCCGTAGCTAGGTTAGCTGTAGTAAACAACAAATATCTGGCCATCTTCCAACATTAGAAGTTTATGTTAAAACATCAAGTTTTGTATACGTTCAAGATTAGCAGCGGGCCACGGGAAACAAGCCTGTTTCCCGTGGCAAATCAACAAAATTGGGCCAGAACGAGGCCAGAGATGCAAGTTTTGTTCAGTTATTCAATTTGTTCAAGTAAACCCGTGAGTTTCTGTCAGGACCCTTTTATATTAACCCAAGGCGGGCCAGGCGGCCCGGTTTGTGCAAGAAAAGGACAGAAACTAGCGAGGTTTTAAAGTAATGTACGAATAGCGAAGTTTACACGTGTTTAAGGGTTGTTTCGTCTAATTGCAAGTCACTAAGACCCGATTTGGGTCCAAAAGTGAGAACATTACAAACCGTTTTGTCTACGCAAAGAATTACTTCAAGTTAATTAAAATCGCCAAGTTATAATCTAAAATGGCCAAGGAAGGCCTGTTCTGCAACCAGAAATTACAATGAACAGTTAGTTTCGTCAAACGGGCAATAGCCAATGGTTTTGTAGCATTTCGTCATTTCACAACTTCAAATGGGGCCCAAAATGCACATTTTGGGCCAGGAAAGCGAAGGAACGAGTAATGGTTGCTGGGTTCGATTCCCGCACCGTGACCTTGTATTAATGGGTTTTAACCCATTTGATTCAGGTGCGCGGATCGTCTCCAGTTCAGAATCGAAGTGGTGAACTAGTCGGCTTGGATCAGTCAGTGGAAGTGCTTAATCAGAGAACTTTGGTCATATCAGTATTTGCAGTACATTAGTTGGTTGGATCCGGAAGCGATCCCAGATTTGGAATTGTCAGTCAACTTTGGAGCCTAATCACTGTAGGTGTTTTGTGGACTTAGAACATTAGCTAAGGTCAAGACCAGAGACGATACCGCCGGCGCCTGACATCAATTAGGGTGAACTGACAGCGAACCGTTACGAGTCTCAAAATAGTACTTTAACATTCTCTATTCAAAATGCAATATTCAGTTCTGATCATCATTGCCATTTCCGGGGCCCAGTCCCCTCTGTCTCTGGCTTGAGCTTAGTTAGCAGCCAGAAGTCATCGTATCTAGATAGCAAGAAGAAATCAGAGAAGACCCCCCACTCCTTGAACTTTGTGTAATTGTGTTAATTTTCCATTAATCAGAGATAAGTAAGGAAGGACAACCCTAACCCCCAACTGTTTCGTGTTCCTCAAATTCTATCTCACATAGCATCCCTGAACTGAGTGTCGGAGCGAAAGCAGTGTCCGACTTTCAGGGGCTCACCCAAAGACCGTCCCTAGGTTAACCATTAGTAACTTAGATTATTGTGATACTAGTTTGACAGTCCTATTGTAAGGGGACGTATAAAGAGTAACATAGCACAAGCATATAGGGCAACACACAGCATATAGGGAAATTGAGTTAGCAGGAGTTGGTAGAGTGAAAGGGTGTAAAAGGCGTTAAGAAAGAGTATCGACCTTGTCCCAATAATCTAATCAAAGTTTGTAATATTATTCCGGACAGGAATAATATTAATAGTAACCTAGGAAGGGAAAATATCCGGCAACTCTGGTACAGTAAACTGTGCTGTACTGTATCTTATTGTATTGTAACCTGATCGTTAGTGTTGTCATAATTGTCAGTTTGAACGCACAGAATTGTACAAATAGTAATTGTAGTGTTTTTCATTAAATTGTCCGTTTGTTAGTTACCGAGTCTTAATACAAGCAACAAAGGCGCGTTTGCCTTAAACAACGGTGCGTTTACCGTCTAGCTTATCACAAGCAAACACAGGCGCGATAGCCTTCACACACGGTGCGTTTACCGTACAAACAAGAAAGAACCGAAGATCCAGTGAGGAAGAACTCAACCAAATCCAGTGCTCAACAAGAAAGCAAGTGCTGACCCCGCTTGCTGTACAATTGGAAATCATCATCAAGGAAGCAAGTGCTGACCCCTCTTGCTGTCCGACGGAAGATCAACTTAGGAGCCTTAAACGAACTCACCGACAAAGACCCCTACCAAGGTTGGCCGCAGAGAATCTCTGATTCTGGAACACCACCTTTCAGAGATCTGGTGCTTAAGTCTGCTTCATTGCGAACAGACGTGCTGACCTTCCGTGTAACGAAGAATAGTTAAGAGAAGTTTGGAGTTTGGAATAGATCAGAGTTTTGATCTTGCTCACTTCATTACACATAACCCGCCCCAAGGATCCCGGGGTATTTTTGGGAAAACAAGTGGCAACCCTCTAGCTTCCATACAAAATTCCCTACAGTCGCTGGAAAAAGTTTGGTCATGTTTATGCAAGCACTACATTTTCTATGATAAGGGATACAGAACCTACGGGATAGCAAAGCAATTAGATGATGACAATGCGTCCGATAATTGGCTTCTGCGAACCCCCTAGTTTAATTTTACGGCTTGCGTAGCTAGAAAGTAATGAAATATTTGATATCTGCAAAAATGACAAGTTTTTGACGCCAATATTAGAGAATTGGCTATATCTCATTGTAGAGAAAAGTTTAAAGTTACTTGTAAAAGCAAAAATATAGTGCGTAACGAGATCTTTCGAATGATATAATTAGATAGTGAAGGTAGAGAAGGGTCGATGTAGTGAAGGTCCCCTCAGCGAGAAAAACTGACTAACCCGAAGAATATATTGAATATTGACTATATATACACTTGAGGGTGAACTGAAAAAGAGTTGACTATCTAAGGGCAGAGGGCAATTCTAACTATATCAGGAGTTACAGTTGACTAACTGGAGAGTTGACAAACTGAGAAAAGGTTATTTCGTACGTTTGAGGTTATGTAACACTTTTGTTTCAGCGACCTGTTCATCCCGCTGTCCAGCGAAGAGGACACCAAGACCGTCATGGAGGAGGTGGAGCCGCACTTCAAGGCCCGTCTGGGCCAACGACGGCAGCGGGAGCACAAACACCTCCAGCAGTACGTCATGAGCAAACCGAAAGAGCTGGACATCGCCAGGACCATCGTGGACTGGGAAAAGCGAGAGCAGATCAGGCGAGATCTGGCCAAAGCCGGCGCCGCAAAGGTCGACGGAAAACAGAGACTGTCCGCCTCAGACTCGAGTCTAGATCTGCCCCCGATCAAGGACAGTATCTGGGAAATGATCCCGAAAGAGGCGCTCCCCGTGGACGCGACCATTGATCTGGATCAGGTCCCAAAAATGAAGTCTATGGTCAAATCTCCCTCCATGGCCAAATCACCCATGTCAGCTCCGTCGGCCATATCTTCCAAATCCGAAACATCCAAATTGTCAACTATCGGCTCTGTGACTTCCTCTGTTCCAAAATCTATTCAGCTTAAATAAGTACCTATGCAGAATTTTGTTTTTTGTCCCGTTTGAATAACAATTTAATTCTTAGATGATTGTGAATTATTTAGTTATGTATTTTAGTTATAGACAGGTAATATTTTGTAAGATCCACTACTAAAATAGCTGTGCATGTCAGAGATTTGTATAAAATGATTTGATTATGTTGTTTAAAAATTTCGTTCCAGGGCCAGAACAATATGTAAAGTGGTTTAGTTTTTTACAATCCTTTTATTAGTTGGTTCCCTCCTATTTATTTACCCAAATAGAAAACTCATCGTATTGATGACTCCACCAGAGTTGGACGCGGGCCGAAATTGGCGGCCCACACCCGCCCGCGGCCCGCATTCAGATTTGCGGCCCGCACAGGATCGGCCCGCGGCCCGCATACAAAACTTTTGGCCCTCTGGACTCCACTCTTCATATCTGAGATAATATCACTGCAAAGTGATAAGGGGTAAGGTAGTAAATGACTATAAGCAAAGCAATTGAAAATATTTACTTTGAAAAGAAATAAACTACAATAACTACAGAAGAAATATTGGAAATGCAGCAGTACAAAAATAGAAATTTTATGCATACTAATACTACAGAAACAGAACAGTATAGTAAATTACAGTCATATAGTAACCATCACAGAAGCAAAAAATTTTGTACTGTTTTATCGAATTTTATAGGCTAACATTTCTCTTGTTCAATGAGTGCTTTCAAAACATAGGAGTAAAATTCTGGAGATGACTAAAGCCAAAATTGGGAACGGGATCAGGAACTATTTCAAGATCGAGTGTCTAAAAACAGGATCTGTTTCACGGTTCAGGATCGGCCTGAAACTAAGGGTTTTGGCTTGAGGGGTGATTCCTAAGTCTAAAAACAGGAATCATTAGTCACAATCCTGAAACGTATGTAGTTTTACGCCAATCCTGATATATAGATCCAGTTTTTGAAACTACCCTGCCCTGACTCCTGGTTCTGAAATGCATCCTATCCTGGTTCTGATCCTAATCCTGTTTCTAGTCACGTCTGAAAATATTTTCTAAATTTAACAAAAGTAAAAATTGTGAACACCGAACTAAAAGAAATTCAATCAATCAATCAGTCAACCAATCAATTCAACGCTGCAGGTTCAGTTTTCTGCTGATTTCGCTTTTTCCTTAGGTAGGATCCCAGATTTGAAGCGCAGTTGGAGGACCCTCCGGCACCGGGGGCGCTGCCAAAGCTATTTCCAGCGGCAGGGAAAAAATTGGCCGTATTGGCACCCTGTTGTCGTTTATTGAGCTTTTTCATGAAGGCAGCCATTCGCTTTCTACGCTTTCCACAGCAGCAACAGCATTTGCAGCAACAACAACAACAGCAACAACAGCAACAGCAGCAACAGCAGCACTTGCAGCAGCAGCAACCACAGCGCTTGCTGCGACTCAGCGCGCCGCCGCTTCCACGACGACGTCGCTGGAGGAAGGTATTGCCTCGCCAAGACTCCAACGTGTTCACAGCCTCCTCTAGGTCTGTCAGGCCTGACACTTCTGAAATGCAACAGTGAAAAAGATCAGTTGCAAAAAATTAACTTTAAATTAATGATATCTGTGTCGGTTTTATGTTACAAACTCGAATATAGAAATACATAGTTAAGCAATCAATGTATGGAATTATTTAGTACGATTTCAAATCCCTCCCGCAGAAAGAATAATTTGGATTTGTAACACATTCGATACAGCACAGCCCGAAAAAGTAATTTATAACTTGTTGCATGTATCAAAATTTTTAGGCCCTGTCCGGTCTGCTCAAACACAAAGTTGCTTTTGCAGGGCCTGGGCGGTGGACCGCTCCACTGAAGGCAGCTATCAAGAATTTCAGCAGCAACAATGAAAACAACTGAAAGCAATACAATTTGTACCTTGATCTTTTGTGTCCCTTTTTTCTGTACTTCCTGATTCAATGTCTTTGCTAGCATTCTGAAAAATATAGGTGTATAATTAGTTATAAGCCACGAAGACAAACAAATTGCTGGAAGTCCATCCATTGGCTATCTTAAAATGCATATTTTTGAAAAAGCTCAATTTCATCTTGTAGGGGAAGCAGGCATAGGAAAGATTGATAAGCCTGTTACGGGAGTTCAGCTGATGGTCCCGTGGTGTAGTGGTTAGCATGTCTGCTCCGGAGTCAGAAGGGCCGTGGTTCGATCCCCGGCGGGACCAATTCTTTACCTTCAATGGTGAGTGAAAAGCTGAACCTCTCTCTTCCCTTCTCTCTTCTAGGTCCTGGTTTCGTGGGTACAAGGGTACTTGACGCCTCCCGTTCGGGATTGTCCTTGGTTTCTTCCTGGTCCACCAGCCCTGGTAGAAGCGCTACATGTGGCGAGGCTGCCAGGAGGACCCGGATTGGACACCTGTCTCCGGTCCCCCAGTAGTTCCTTCTGGTTGGTTGGATCTAATGGGGTCTGGAACGTGTGTCGGGCGAGCACGTATCCCTTGGGCTCAGAATGCCCTGCGCTGGATGCGCTCTCGGTTCGATTCCGAGTTGAGTAAGCCGCGGGACGCGTCTTAAAGAAACCCGGGGGAGATGTAGGGGAAGCAGGCATAGGAAAGATTGATAAGCCTGTTACGGGAGTTCAGCTGATGGTCCCGTGGTGTAGTGGTTAGCATGTCTGCTCCGGAGTCAGAAGGGCCGTGGTTCGATCCCCGGCGGGACCAATTCCTTACTTTCAATGGTGAGTGAAAAGCTGAACCTCCCTCTTCCCTTCTCTCTTCTAGGTCCTGATTTCGTGGGTACGAGGGTGCCTGACGCCTCCCGTTCGGGCTTGTCCTTGGTTTCTTCCTGATCCGCCAGCCCTGGTAGAAGCGCTACATGTGGCGAGGCTGCCACAGGACCCTCCCCCAGTAGTTGCTCAGGTTGGTTGGATCTAAAGGGTCTCTCTCTCTCTTCTAGGTCCTGGTTTTGTGGGTACAAGGGCTTGTCCTTGGTTTCGTCATGGTCCACCAGCCCTGATAGAAGCGCTACAATCTTCACTAACCTATATGACCAAATACAGATTACTTCTGAACAAGGAGTGCCAGTCAGGTGGCTAATTGTCGGACAGTTAATTCCACAGTTCTGAGTTTACTTTATACTGAGGGGGCTCAGGAGTTTCCGCCAGACATGTGCAGGAGGGGAAATTTGCGGGGGGGGGGTGAAGGTTACCGGAAAAATCCGGATTCTGGGGGGGGTGAGCTCAGGCCTGGGGGGGGGGGTGCAAACAAACCCCAAACCCCCCCCCCAAGCACACGTATGGTTCCCGCTCCACGTAAAAGAACCTCACTTTACCACTTCCGCCTTGGCTCATTTCGTCTCACTCGGCCCTTCCGCCATCCCAACTTTCAACTTCTTAGGCTTCATTCACGGTACCAGAAAATTGCCAAAACAAAATTTTAGAATTTTTAGGTCAAAATCGTGGCTACAAAGGTGACTGTTATCATATTCGTCACGTTTTTGTCCACTGACTTATATATCTGAAGCGATTACAGGACTGGTGGGCCAAGAAGAAACCGAGTAGAAGCCTAAGACAGTCCCTCCGCACTACAGTAAGACGCGACTACTGAGCCAACAGGTGAAGTCCCACATCAGGCTTATCAATCTTTCCTGTCCCTGCTTTTCTTACTTAATTTCTAAAAGAACTACTTTACCGCCTGTTGAGCAGGCACCTAATAATCTAATATTAACATTTATACCTCCTCTTCCTGAGCTGTCGACAGAATCAGCGCCAGGCATAATGCTGCAGCAGCGAGGACTAGTCTTCTAGAGGAGATCATCTCGATTAATCAAAGTCGATTGGAATCCACCTTAAACTAACTGGAGGTTCACGAAATCCTTTTATAGGAATTTAGTTCCCTGGTTACGAGATGGTACGAAATCCGAGTCATAAGTCTCCAGCACCACTTGTGTCAATCTCTTGATACTAGAATTCTGTGCAACAAAAGGGCGTTCTATGTCTACAGATGGAAAAAATTGTTGTTTTGTTTGTCTCTATAAACAGAGAAAACAAACAAAACACCTCAAGATAAAACTATACTGTGTATTTAAGAAATCTGGACAATTCACAGTTTTCCTAAACATAGCAGTTTGACGTAATAGAATTCAGAAATGGCTAAAGAACAATTTTAGACAAACCGGAAAATTACTACTACAGTAAGTAGTAAAGGATACAAATGATGCAAGATGCAAGCATTGACGGACAAAAGTATAAGCGTACATCAATCAGGACGGTTTCAGAGGAGGTGTCTAATAGTTTTAATAGTTAATAGTCTGACAACAGTCCTCTATTTTAGCTAAAGACATGATTTTCCGAAGAACAGCGGCAACTTTCGTTGAAAATTAACTTTCACGCTATTCAGTTTTCCAGTGATTTGGGATTACAAATAACAATGTTGTAAGAAATGCTCACAGAGGTAGTAAAAGTTTAAATGAAAATACTGATGGGTCAACTTTACGGCAGTAGTCTAAGTTGAAGTAAGGACACCGTGTGCTCACCTATTGTAAGCAGTCTTGAGTCTAAAAATCAAGAACATGCTATAGTGGCGGATGAGATCTGCACGTGTTTTTGTTTTTCATTTCTTGCAAATTCTACTTTATGTAACATATAACGTGCTTACAATACACGCAGCAAACATGGAAAGACGTCTACCTTTCAGTGTATATTTCAAAAAACCAAAATATATAACGGTGCTAATTTGTGTTAGGCTTGCTGCATTGCCAAATAAGGGAAGGGGAGGGGAGATACGCTGTGCTGCCTCCCATCATTATAGTTTAGTTTCCGTTGGGAGGGGCGAGGGCGAGGGGAGGGGGCGTGGCATTGGTATACCTATTAGTTTGGTTTGGTGGGCGGGGTGGAGTAAAAAGTCCAAATCTGGCTCGGGGGGTCTCAAAAGTACGGAAACGTTTTACCAAAAACTATAATATACCCAATACCCACCCAGCCAAATTTCCCAAATTTTTTTCAGCTAAAAATAGAATGGCCCTTTTTAAGACAAAATCCTACTATGACTAATGTAATCAAAAACTTCATAGATTGCGTTTTGAAATTGATTTTTAGCGTTTTAAACGATTTCTAACCAATTTTTTCAAATTTTGTTTCGAAAATTTTCAAAAATGCAAAAATTGTATAATTATTAAACATACATATACACTCAAAATCATAGGTGTACCTGGAGGGGGGGGGGGGGTGGGGGGAACCCATCCCCCCAAATGGAAAAGTTCCGACCCCACCCACGAAATTTTGGAGGCAGACCCCACCCCCAAATGGCCAAATCCCTGACCCCACCCACCCAAATTTGCCAGACCCCACCCTCAAAATTTAGAAAATGTTGCCTCAAAATTAGTAAAAATTCGAAATATTTTCGAAAAATTCGAAATTTTTGCAAAACATCCAAGTTTTTTCGAATAAATGAGCAAAAATAAAGAAATATTGTTGATTTCTAGTTGGAAATAACGCTTTTTTAACTAATTTGCGAATTTGTTCTCAATTTTTGACCAAAAAATTTTTTACCCCCTCCCCCCAAATTCTATTTTTCGGGACCCCACCCCACCTCAAAACGGCTGACCCCACCCACCCTAATTTCGGCTACCCCCTCCCCCAACGTTTTCTAAAGGTATATACACCTATGCTCAAAATGCTTCTGTCTCTAGTGTTGGTATCCGAAAAAAGGTATCCGAAATAATAAACACTTTAAGCCAAAAATTTGGACATTTTTGAAATTTTTTGCAATATTTACCCTAAAAATACCCAATTTTAAGCCGTTTTTCGCGCCTTCGGCGCGACTACCCCCCCCCCCCCCCCCCCCCCCGCTGGGGGGGGGGGCCCCCCCCCCCCCCCCCCCAAAAAAAAAGTTCATCAGGGGCGGGATTGCTATAATGTTTGGGGGCCGGGGGGGCTACCCCCCCCCCCCCCAACCCCCCACACCTTACACCTATGTTGGAGGGGCCAGGCGCCCAGGCATAGTTTTCACTGGAAATTTTGGTTGGGAGAGGGTAAACTTTGGAAATTTGGTGGCGGCGCCAGGGGGGGCCCCGGGCCCCCTTTTTGCGATATGGGTCATAGGTGTAGATGGGGGACCCCTCCCCCCAAATGGTAAAGTGCCGCCCCCACCCTCCGGGGTATTTTTTACTGGGGGGTGGGGCGGGGGCCCCCCCGAAATTGACCTTCCCCCCCCCCGAAAATGCCTTCCCCCCCCCGGAAATCGCCCCCTCCCGGGATTTTTGCTTCCCCCCCGGGATTTTTTGGAGGCCCAAATTTTTGCCAAAAATAGGCCAATTTTCAAAAAATTTCCGGCTTCGCCGGAGATTTTTTCAAAAAAATAGTTATTTTTAGCTTAAATCAAGGTGTACCACCTGTTTGGGTTGGGGGGGGGGGGAGTAGAAGGTCCAAATTTGGCTCGGGGGACCCCACCCAAATCCGAAATTTCCATGGAAAACTATGCCTGGGCGCCTGGCCCCTCCAACATAGGTGTAAGGTGTGGGGGGTTGGGGGGGCAGTGGGGGGGTAGCCCCGGCCCCGCAAACATTTTCTCAATCCCGCCCCTAAAGAACTTTTTTTTTGGGGGGGGGGGGGGGGGTCGTCCCCCCCAATTTTCCCCTTCTTCCTCCTTTCGAAAAAAAACTTGGATGTTTTGCAAAAATTTCGAATTTTTCGAAAATATTTCGAATTTTTACTAATTTTGAGGCAAAATTTTTTAAATTTTGAGGGTGGGGTCTGGCAAATTTGGGTGGGTGGGGGTCTGGGATTTGGCCATTTGGGGCTGGGGGTGGGGTCTGCCTCCAAAATTTCGATGGTGGGGTCGGAACTTTTCCATTTGGGGGGAGGGGTTCCCCCCCTCCAGGTACACCTATGATTTTGAGTGTATATGTATGTTTAATAATTATACAATTTTTGCATTTTTGAAAATTTTCGAAAAAAATTTGAAAAAATTGGTTAGAAATCGTTTAAAACGCTAAAAATCAGTTTCAAAACGCAATCTATGAAGTTTTTGATTACATTAGTCGAAAATAGTAGGATTTTGTCTTAAAAAGGGCCATTCTATTTTTAGCTGAAAAAAATTTGGGAAATTTGGCTGGGTGGGTATTGGGTATATTATAGTTTTTGGTAAAACGTTTCCGTACTTTTGAGACCCCCCGAGCCAGATTTGGACTTTTTACTCCACCCCGCCCACCAAACCAAACTAATAGGTATGCCACGCCCCCTCCCCTCGCCCTCGCCCCTCCCAACGGAAACTAAACTATAATGATGGGATGGGAGGCAGCACAGCGTATCTCCCCTCCCCTTCCCTTATTTGGCAATGCAGCAAGCCTAACACAAATTAGCACCGTTATATATTTTGGTTTTTTGAAATATACACTGAAAGGTAGACGTCTTTCCATGTTTGCTGCGTGTATTGTAAGCACGTTATATGTTACATAAAGTAGAATTTCCAAGAAATGAAAAACAACAACACGTGCAGATCTCATCCGCCACTATAGCATGTTCTTGATTTTTAGACTCAAGACTGCTTACAATAGGTGAGCACACGGTGTCCTTACTTCAACTTAGACTACTGCCGTAAAGTTGACCCATCAGTATTTTCATTTAAACTTTTACTACCTCTGTGAGCATTTCTTACAACATTGTTATTTGTAATCCCAAATCACTGGAAAACTGAATAGCGTGAAAGTTAATTTTCAACGAAAGTTGCCGCTGTTCTTCGGAAAATCATGTCTTTAGCTAAAATAGAGACTGTTGTCAGACTATTAACTATTAAAACTATTAGACACCTCCTCTGAAACCGTCCTGATTGATGTACGCTTATACTTTTGTCCGTCAATGCTTGCATCTTGCATCATTTGTATCCTTTACTACTTACTGTAGTAGTAATTTTCCGGTTTGTCTAAAATTGTTCTTTAGCCATTTCTGAATTCTATTACGTCAAACTGCTATGTTTAGGAAAACTGTGAATTGTCCAGATTTCTTAAATACACAGTATAGTTTTATCTTGAGGTGTTTTGTTTGTTTTCTCTGTTTATAGAGACAAACAAAACAACAATTTTTTCCATCTGTAGACATAGAACGCCCTTTTGTTGCACAGAATTCTAGTATCAAGAGATTGACACAAGTGGTGCTGGAGACTTATGACTCGGATTTCGTACCATCTCGTAACCAGGGAACTAAATTCCTATAAAAGGATTTCGTGAACCTCCAGTTAGTTTAAGGTGGATTCTAATCGACTTTGATTAATCGAGATGATCTCCTCTAGAAGACTAGTCCTCGCTGCTGCAGCATTATGCCTGGCGCTGATTCTGTCGACAGCTCAGGAAGAGGAGGTATAAATGTTAATATTAGATTATTAGGGGCCTGCTCAACAGGCGGTAAAGTAGTTCTTTTAGAAATTAAGTAAGAAAAGCAGGGACAGGAAAGATTGATAAGCCTGATGTGGGACTTCACCTGTTGGCTCAGTAGTCGCGTCTTACTGTAGTGCGGAGGGACTGTCTTAGGCTTCTACTCGGTTTCTTCTTGGCCCACCAGTCCTGTAATCGTTTCAGATATATAAGTCAGTGGACAAAAACGTGACGAATATGATAACAGTCACCTTTGTAGCCACGATTTTGACCTAAAAATTCTAAAATTTTGTTTTGGCAATTTTCTGGTACCGTGAATGAAGCCTAAGAAGTTGAAAGTTGGGATGGCGGAAGGGCCGAGTGAGACGAAATGAGCCAAGGCGGAAGTGGTAAAGTGAGGCTCTTTTACGTGGAGCGGGAACCATACGTGTGCTTGGGGGGGTTTGGGGTTTGTTTTCACCCCCCCAGACCTGAGCTCACCCCCCCCCCCCCAGAATCCGGTTTTTTCCGGTAAAAAACCGGAAAAATCCGGTTTTTCGGCGGCCTTCGGCCGCCCTTCACCCCCCCCCAAATTTCCCCTCCTGCACATGTCTGGCGGGAACTCCTTAGCCCCCTCAGTATAAAGTAAACTCAGAACTGAGAATTAACTGTCCGACAATTAGCCACCTGACTGGCACTCCTTGTTCAGACGTAATCTGTATTTGGTCATATAGGTTAGTGAAGATTGTAGCGCTTCTATCAGGGCTGGTGGACCATGACGAAACCAAGGACAAGCCCTTGTACCCACAAAACCAGGACCTAGAAGAGAGAGAGAGAGAGACCCTTTAGATCCAACCAACCTGAAGCAACTACTGGGGGAGGGTCCTGAGGCAGCCTCGCCACATGTAGCGCTTCTACCAGGGCTGGCGGATCAGGAAGAAACCAAGGACAAGCCCGAACGGGAGGCGTCAGGCACCCTCGTACCCACGAAATCAGGACCTAGAAGAGAGAAGGGAGGGAGGTTCAGCTTTTCACTCACCATTGAAAGTAAGGAATTGGTCCCGCCGGGGATCGAACCACGGCCCTTCTGACTCCGGAGCAGACATGCTAACCACTACACCACGGGACCATCAGCTGAACTCCCGTAACAGGCTTATCAATCTTTCCTATGCCTGCTTCCCCTACATCTCCCCCGGGTTTCTTTAAGGCGCGTCCCGCGGCTTACTCAACTCGGAATCGAACCGAGAGCGCATCCAGCGCAGGGCATTCTGAGCCCAAGGGATACGTGCTCGCCCGACACACGTTCCAGACCCCATTAGATCCAACCAACCAGAAGGAACTACTGGGGGACCGGAGACAGGTGTCCAATCCGGGTCCTCCTGGCAGCCTCGCCACATGTAGCGCTTCTACCAGGGCTGGTGGACCAGGAAGAAACCAAGGACAAGCCCGAACGGGAGGCGTCAAGTACCCTTGTACCCACGAAACCAGGACCTAGAAGAGAGAAGGGAAGAGAGAGGTTCAGCTTTTCACTCACCATTGAAAGTAAAGAATTGGTCCCGCCGGGGATCGAACCACGGCCCTTCTGACTCCGGAGCAGACATGCTAACCACTACACCACGGGACCATCAGCTGAACTCCCGTAACAGGCTTATCAATCTTTCCTATGCCTGCTTCCCCGACAAGATGAAATTGAGCTTTTTCAAAAATATGCATTTTAAGATAGCCAATGGACTTCCAGCAATTTGTTTGTCTTCGTGGCTTATAACTAATTATACACCTATATTTTTCAGAATGCTAGCAAAGACATTGAATCAGGAAGTACAGAAAAAAGGGACACAAAAGATCAAGGTGCAAATTGTATTGCTTTCAGTTGTTTTCATTGTTGCTGCTGAAATTCTTGATAGCTGCCTTCAGTGGAGTGGTCCACCGCCCAGGCCCTGCAAAAGCAACTTTGTGTTTGAGCAGACCGGACCGGGCCTAAAAATTTTGATACATGCAACAAGTTATAAATTACTTTTTCGGGCTGTGCTGTTTCGAATGTGTTACAAATCCAAATTATTCTATCTGCGGGAGGGATTTGAAATCGTACTAAATAATTCCATACATTGATTGCTTAACTAGGTATTTCTATATTCGAGTTTGTAACATAAAACCGACACAGATATCATTAATTTAAAGTTAATTTTTTGCAACTGATCTTTTTCACTGTTGCATTTCAGAAGTGTCAGGCCTGACAGACCTAGAGGAGGCTGTGAACACGTTGGAGTCTTGGCGAGGCAATACCTTCCTCCAGCGACGTCGTCGTGGAAGCGGCGGCGCGCTGAGTCGCAGCAAGCGCTGTGGTTGCTGCTGCTGCAAGTGCTGCTGTTGCTGCTGTTGCTGTTGTTGCTGTTGTTGTTGCTGCAAATGCTGTTGCTGCTGTGGAAAGCGTAGAAAGCGAATGGCTGCCTTCATGAAAAAGCTCAATAAACGACAACAGGGTGCCAATACGGCCAATTATTTCCCTGCCGCTGGAAATAGCTTTGGCAGCGCCCCCGGTGCCGGAGGGTCCTCAAACTGCGCTTCAAATCTGGGATCCTACCTAAGGAAAAAGCGAAATCAGCAGAATACTGGACCTGCAGCGTTGAATTGATTGATTGACTGATTGATTGATTGAATTTCTTTTAGTTCGGAGTTCACAATTTTCACTTTTGTTAAATTTAGAAAATATTTTCAGACGTGACTAGAAACAGGATTGGGATCAGAACCAGGATAGGATGCATTTCAGAACCAGGAGTCAGGGCCGGGTAGTTTCAAAAACTGGATCTATATTTCAGGATTGGCGTAAAACTACATACGTTTCAGGATTGTAACTAATGATTCCTGTTTTTAGACTTAGGAATCACCCCTCAAGCCAAAACCCTTAGTTTTAGGCCGATCCTGAGCCGGGAAACGGATTCTGTTTTTAGACACTCGATCTTGAAATAGTTCCTGATCCCGTTCCCAATTTTGGTTTTAGTCATCTCCAGAATTTTACTCCTATGTTTTGACAGCACACATTGAACAAGAGAAATGTTATAAAATTCGATAAAACAGTACAAAGTTTTTTGCTTCTGTGATGGTTAATATACCTATGACTGTAACATACTATAATGTTCTGTTTCTGTAGTATTAGTATGCATAAAATTTCTATTTTTGTATTGCTGCATTTCCAATATTTCTTCTGTAGTTATTGTAGTTTATTTCTTTTCAAAGTAAATATTTTCAATTTCATATAGTCATTTACCACCTTACCCCTTATCACTTTGCAGTGATATTATCTCAGATATGCGGAGTGGAGTCCAGAGGGCCAAAAGTTTTGTATGCGGGCCGCGGGCCGATCCTGTGCGGGCCGCAAATCTGAATGCAGGCCGCGGGCGGGTGTGGGCCGCAAATTTCGGCCCGCGTCCAACTCTGGTGCAGTCATTAATACGATGAGTATTTATTTGGGTATATAAATAGGAGGGAAACAATTAATAAAAGGATTGTAAAAAACTAAACCACTTTACATATTGTTCTGGCCCTGGAACGAAATTTTTAAACAACATAATCAAATCATTTTATACAAATCTCTGACATGCACAGCTATTTTAGTAGTGGATCTTACAAAATATTACCTGTCTATAACTAAAATACATAACTAAATAATTCACAATCATCTAAGAATTTTGTTATTCAAACGGGAGAAAACACAAAATTCTGCATAAGTGCTTATTTAAGCTGAATAGATTTTGGAACAGAGGAAGTCACAGAGCCGATAGTTGACAATTTAGATGTTTCGGATTTGGAAGATATGGCCGACGGAGCTGACATGGGCGATTTGGCCATGGAGGGAGATTTGACCATAGATTTCATTTTTGGGACCTGATCCAGGTCAATGGTCGCGTCCACGGGGAGCGCCTCTTTTGGGATCATTTCCCAGATACTGTCCTTGATCGGGGGCAGATCTAGACTCGAGTCTGAGGCGGACAGTCTCTGTTTTCCGTCGACCTTTGCGGCGCCGGCTTTGGCCAGATCTCGCCTGATCTGCTCTCGCTTTTCCCAGTCCACGATGGTCCTGGCGATGTCCAGCTCTTTCGGTTTGCTCATGACGTACTGTTGGAGGTGTTTGTGCTCCCGCTGCCGTCGTTGGCCCAGACGGGCCTTGAAGTGCGGCTCCACCTCCTCCATGACGGTCTTGGTGTCCTCTTCGCTGGACAGCGGAATGAACAGGTCGCTGAAACAAAAGTGTTACATAACCTCAAACATACGAGATTATCTTATTCTCAGTTTGTCAACTCTCCAGTTAGTCAACTGTAACTCCTGACGTAGTTAGAATTGCCCTCTGCCCTTAGATAGTCAACTCTTTTTCAGTTCACCCTCAAGTGTATATATAGTCAATATTCAATATATTCTTCGGGTTAGTCAGTTTTTCTCGCTGAGGGGACCTTCACTACATCGACACTTCTCTACCTTCACTATCTAATTATATCATTCGAAAGATCTCGTTACGCACTATATTTTGCTTTTACAAGTAACTTTAAACTTTTCTCTACAATGAGATATAGCCAATTCTCTAATATTGGCGTCAAAAACTTATCATTTTTGCATATATCAAATATTTCATTACTTTCTAGCTACGCAAGCCGTAAAATTAAACTAGGGGAATCAATTGGAAGGTTTCACAGAAGCCAATTATCGGACGCATTGTCATCATCTAATTGCTTTGCTATCCCGTAGGTTCTGTATCCCTTATCATAGAAAATGTAGTGCTTGCATAAACATGACCAAACTTTTTCCAGCGACTGTAGGGAATTTTGTATGGAAGCTAGAGGGTTGCCACTTGTTTTCCCAAAAATACCCCGGGATCCTTGGGGCCACGTTAATGTGGCTATGGGAAAAGCTATGGTGGCAAACTTAGAACATTCAAAGTTGGTTGGTTGATAGGTGACAGGTTGGTTAAGGTTGGTATTGCTCAAAAACGGCATTGCTGATTGCTCCCTGTTACACACTATCTTACATGTGAAGCCTAGTAGTGTCATTGGTACGACAGGCGCAGCTTGAAAAGGCTGTTATTCGTGTAAACAAACATCCACTTAAACATCCTGCATTTTATATACTCATTTTGAGACGAACCTATCGTTATCCAGATTTTGTTGGTTATGAGCCGGATTCGGGCCTCTGCCCAGCGGGTTAGTTGGAGTCGAGTCTGAGCTATCCTGAGACAACCGTTCCGTTCTTCGCTGCTTTTTATGTCGATTTGAGAGCCAGAGAAAGCAGAAGGCCAAAATTAGCGTCAAAGTTATCAGAACAATCACCAAAAGAGAGGCAAAAATGGGCAGTTCCAGAGGACTTTTGGCTGGCTCTGTGTCTTCTGCCTTTTCCTTGCCGAGGTGAGACTCTAACTCGTTATGAGCATCCTCTGGAAGAGTAAAATTAGACATTTCCGCATTATCCAGCCTTCTAAGGTTTAAATAGAGGTTCACATCACATGTGAAGTAGTTTTTTTGCAGTCGATAATTTGCTTTTAATTCGGTGCGGACAAATAATTTGGTTTACTTATTAGGTGGTAGGATCCTTTTATGCATTGTTTTTGAAATGCTATAATTGTCGCAATTTTTGGAGTTAGAAAGAGATCTCTATTTCAAAGCGTTATGATGAGTACATTCACATCCGTTTACGATACTTGCTAAATACCTTACTTTTCTGACATGCAGCTTTCTGCACCGGCAAAATATAGACTGCCGACCTTAAAAATCAACTTCTCAAAACTGCAAAATATGCCAAAATTCTCTTTTTATACTATTTCATGGAGGACATGCTTACCGAGGCTTATTATTTGGATTTGGTACTGCAACTCACAATGCGCCAGAAAATCCGACAAATATGTGATGACACGAAACTGGAGAAATTTGGTTGCCACACATTTCTGCTCACAACATTGAATACCTACTTAAAGACATGAAAGTGCATACAAGCAAAAATCAAGAGTTCCAACCAGAATAGAATCAACTTAATGTTTTTGCAGCAGTAATCATATTGTATATTATGCTATTAATATGTATATTAAGGTGCATCATAAACTATCGATGTTCATTGTTCAGGTTAAATACAGATAGTACCACCAATAAAAAATATTAAAAATAGCAAAAAGAGTTGGGAAAGTGTACGAAGAGAATCTGTCGATGTTTGCCGCATTCCAGGACTGTTTCCAGCGTTCCCAGGGATTCAGTGTACTTCTTCTCAGGCTCTGCTTAGCTAGCGTCTTTTTCCTGCATTTGTTGACCGTTCTAAGGTCAAAAATGTCCTCAGACGGGTTCATCGATTCGACCTGAGAAGAAGGTGAACTCAGTTGTTGTTGTTGTTGCTCCTGTTGTATTTCTTGCAGTTCTAGGTGGCTGTGATTCAAAGATTCGTAATCCGGAGATCCTTTGTATGGTGCTAGTCGAATTCGCTCGGTTCTTGTCGTGGTCCCGTTGAAGTCCGAGGAAATCGGATTGGCTGGAACGGTTTGGGACAACTTTTTGGATCCCTTGGGTTTGGGTCTGTCCACAGACAGATATCCAATCAGAGCCAACTCCAGCAGGGAGCAAAAGATGAAACTCATGCAGGCCAACATCCAAACGTCTGCAACAAAACTTTCACTGGCACAAAACAATATTTACCCAGAAAGAAATTGATAATATAGGGAGATACTACAAAGACAATGCTAGATACTACAAAGGTAAGGAAAAAGTCATGTCCCACAAAAGTATGACTTTCTCGCACATACCACCTGAGCTAAGCGTTTACGTTTGCAAACGGATTACATTCCTAGGATCTAGTGTTTTAGAACGGCCGGGCAGCCGGCGGCCGGCCGCCGGCCGGCGGCTTTTCCGCCGGCGGCCGGCCCGGCTGAGCGTCTGGCCGTCGGGCCGGCGGCGGGCCGCTGGCCGTTCGGCCGTTCAGCCGCCGGCTGGCCGTTGGCCGGCGGCTGGCCGACGGCCTATCACAAATATTTGTAGATAACACTGCAATTTGAACAGAGCTACGACTATTTACAAAACAAATTCAAGACTGAAGCTGAACTTTATCCAAGTAGATAAGGTAAAAATTGTTTTCATTGTCTTTGTAATGCATAATTTAAATATTTCGCAATTTTCTGGCTCAGACACTCAAAAATATGTGTTGCTAGCCGCCGGCCAACCGGCGGCCGGCCGGTGACATTTGTCGGCGGCCGGCGGCCGGCCGCCGGCCGGTTCCACCCGGCCGTTCTAAAACACTACTAGGATCCACCGTTTTATATATTTTATTGAGTTAGAAATTTAAAGTGATACAGTTTTATTGTTCAAATAATAACAGTTTCCTGTTTATCTTAAACAACGATTTGGCCATCTTCCTTGCACGAATAATCCCAATTCCCAACAGTACGAAGCACAACATCACTACTTTCTTATCAGGTATCTTCACCTAGCCTACCTACTGCCACAAATTCCTAAAGAAGTTCTTTACCGTCTTTTCTTACAGTACAAGTAATTGCTAAGCTTTTCTCACCTATTGCTTTCACATAGCTGACTCTTGGGAGATTTCTCATGATTGTACCAAACTGAAAGGTCAACGCCAGTAGAGAGTTGACTCCCAGCATGGTTCGAGCCGGAATCGCCTTTGCGGAGAGACAGAAGGATATCCAGGATATGAAGATTGTAAGATAGGTTGGGATGTAGGCCTGCAGGACGTAATATCCGTATCGACGTTTGAAGGTGAACGTCACTGTCAGTTCGTCCCATTCACCGGCCGGATAAAGCTACAACAGATAGATGAAACCAATTACTATCGCAAAATATCCATGAGTCGTATTATATTTACAGGATGATGCTAATAATTGAAATTTGCCACCTCGGACGATTTTTGCCTTTAATGTGTCGAGCATCTCGCAAGCTTTAATCTATTAGGAAGAGCTGAGTGTCTCACTTTTCTTATGTAGTACAAGCTGTCGATTGCACGTGAACTACTGATTATCACTCACAACTTCCTTTCGAAAGACTGAATAATTGATGAGTCCATAGTCGGGTAGATTTGGTATCGTATAGAGGAGTACAGGATCCACCTCCTTCCATCTCATCTTAACCTCATCCGTGTTGTAGCTGAAGCTCTCCAGAGTCAGATAGCAGAACTGGGTATCCATTGGGAACTTTGTGAGATCAATTTCACACGGACCCTAAAATGTAAATAAGACTAATTAAATAAATATTTAAAGATAAAATAAATCAGAAGGACGTGTTTCAGAAAGAATAGCTTTGGTTCAACGTTGAAAAACACGCTGAGCCACAGACTCGTGTGCCGATTAATATTCATTGAATTGCAATTCATTTATCTATTGATATTAAATTTAATAAATTATTATTATATTAAATTAATATTAACTAATATAATACCAATTAATATTATTAATATTACTTAGGATTAAACTTAATAAATTCAATAATTTAATTTAATAACTATACCCATCTGCTTAGAAGGAAAAAGCACCAGCAGAATGTACAATCCTTGACACATGTATAACTAACCTTAACTTTCAATCTGTAATTAATCCAAACAGTGCCATTTGGATAGATCATAATGAAGATATTTCTGAAGGGAGAGTCATGAATTTTAGCAAATTTCGAATTGATAAAACAGGTGTTGGGAGTCCAAAGATAGTCCAACATTTCGTGGGTCAGGGAAAGGTTCTGCTTACAGGGATTCATGTCAATATAGGACAGGGATGGGTCCAGCCAAAGTTCAGTGATATAGATATCGATTTCGAAATCACTGGTGATTTCCGATAACGCTGTCACTGCCTGAATCCACAGTTCAATAATTACAGTAACACCGGATTCTGAGGGTCGTTTACGGTCCAAATAGGCATACTTAATACGAGCTATCAGGTCCTTGTCGGAAGCACAGTTAGAGGGACTTGTCGTTGTAAGCAAGACTTCATTACTGTATACTGTATACCAATAATTGATCAACAGTAAAATCAATAGGATCATATCAATTAATTTATGGCCGATATCTAAATGAATGTTATAGTCATTAAAATTAAAAAGAAATAATCAGCTTTCATTATTTCTTTCCAATAAAGTTGCACTTTACCTCAAATTTACGCGTAAATCTGACATAAATACAGATGCAGTCGAATAAATGGGTTTTAAGTTCAAATTTTGTTTAAGTTCAAGTCAGAAATAACGTTTCTGGTACACACACCAATGCTCATGAGTTTGCTTTAGTAGAGCATTAAACCAGATTTAAGCATTATGTCACATTCTCACAGACTAGCTTAATTGCCATAAAAGGAAGCCGTCATTTAATCTTCAATTATCCCCGCGGATTTGAAACTGATGAAATACCTAAATTTTGAAACCGTCGAGAAACCCCCAATTTTTTGCCTGAACACATGTTTCTGTCATCATTTTTGAACAGATTTGGTGGCAACATTAACGATGCCATTAAACAGCTTAATATTTTCAGCCAGATATTAAAAAATTGTCCAAACTCTCAAAAGCCAGCTAAATATCTTTAAAACTGAAGTTTTGAATGTTCCGGATTCGCATTTATTTCCATAAAAATGCACATTTCGCGAGTCACACCTGTATATTTATATTAATGCGATTTAATGCCAAGAATGTTGCTCAAAAGCCCATTTCTGTTCGCAGCTTTAGTATCTTTTCAAAACTGCAGCAGGATTGAGATCCACGCTAAAGGTGCTCACAGAATCTATTCCCGCGTGAATATGAAGTTAAAAACTGCGGGCAACTCAGTTAACACCCAATAAATGCGCAAAAAACCGTTTCAAGGAAGAGTGGGTACAGAACAGCTTAGTAGAGTTCAAATTGTTTCTTTAACTACTACCTCCCCTCCAGTTTGATTTTATTAACTTATTTAGCGATTTTTCCTTAAAATCTTCCAAAATCACTTTTTTTAAACCCCCCAAACTGTTAATTGGTTACGTACTGGAGTGTCTGGTATTTACTAAGTATTTTCGGACGCGAAATGTATATTTTTAAGTGTGGCGCTATCTTTACGGTTGAAATTATGCTAAAATCTGAAAACATATACTTTCTCTTAATAACCGTAAAGATAACGCTACATGTAAATTGTTTCCTTACTGTTGTGTAAAAGACTGAGCACGGGAATTTACTTATATCAACTGGGGTTGCGTAATACCTTACAACTGGAGATCATTAGTCACCTTTTAGTTAGTTGAGAAGTTTCTTTCGACGGGTGCGGCGGTTCAAATTTCTTGGGGCTCCGTTAAATTTTCTTTCGGCTTTATTTCGGGTTTGCCCGAACTAAGCAAATTTTCACTGACCTTTAACCCCTTTTTATTAACTCAACTCACTTCCGCCTCCCCCATTCTGGTGTTCAGTTTCCATTTCTCATTTTCTCCCTCTTTTCTTCCCCGTTTTTGTGTTCCTGTCTCCCCGCCCCCAAACTCTTATTGGTAGCCAGTAAGTTTCTGCGTTTATACTTTATTTGTTTCGTACTCTTTAATTGCCGTAAAATTCTATTTTCTAATAAATCGTTAATTGTCTATTTAATTTCGTTAATTTAATCTTATTGTTGCGCTAATCCTAATTTCTAGGTAAACGCTCTGGGGTTAGCCAGGAGTACTTCTGATTGCGTTCATTAGCCCAATCTCCCACTTTTCAGCTAGGCGCCAGTCGGTCCGGCGCCCCCTCGAAACTGATATTCCCCCAAA